>PVKV010020682.1:0-39274 GCA_004027835.1 Alouatta palliata
AGTCCCAGCTACTCGGGAGGCTGAGGCAGGAGAATTGCTTGAACCCAGGAGGCGGAGGTTGCAGTGAGCCGAGATCGCGCCATTGCACTCCAGCCTGGGTAACAAGAGCGAAACTCTGTCTCAAAAAAAAAAAAAAAAAAAAAAAAAAAAAAAAAAAAAAAAAAAAAAAAAAAAAAAAAAAAAAAAAAAAAAAAAAAAAAAAAAAAAAATTTAAGGACAGATATTTAATCCAGACAGCTATTTAATTCTAGATCCTTGAGGAATCGACACACTGTCTTTAAACGGGAAGAATAATCATATTCGTATAAATCATTGTATTCTACAAGGCATAGTTGTGAATAGCATCTGCATCACCGTCATAATGCAATAATTTGTTATAACTTAAATGATGATATAACTACAACAGAAAGATGGGGAGCAAAGAAGAATTCATATGATGGGGTGGGGATGGAGTATAGATATGAGAAATAAAGAAGAATCATCTTTTTTTTTTGAGACGGAGTTTCGCTCTTGTTACCCAGGCTGGAGTGCAATGGCGCGATCTCGGCTCACCGCAACCTCCGCCTCCTGGGTTCAAGCAATTCTCCTGCCTCAGCCTCCCGAGTAGCTGAGACTACAGGCACGTGCCACCATGCCCAGCTAATTTTTGTATTGTTAGTAGAGACGGGGTTTCACCATGTTGACCAGGATGGTCTCGATCTCTTGACCTTGTGATCCACCCACCTCGGCCTCCCAAAGTGCTGGGATTACAGGCGTGAGCCACCGCGCCCGGCCCATCATTTTTTAAAATAGGAAGCTATACCTTAATGAGGATTTTAAAATTAAAAAAAAAAACAGAATGGGATGTAAATATTAATAGATGGTGGCTGATAAAAAACAAGAATGGAAATATTAGCACATTATCTGGAAACATCAAATTCATATACCTAAGAAAGAAACAACACAGATAAAAAAACACAGTTGAAAGTAGTTGATCCTGGGTAGAAAGAAATGGATCACAGGAGCTAAGGGGTATTTGGAGTATTCTGTTGAATTATTTTATTTTTTAAACTTTGTGCACCTATAACTTTGACTTTAAAAAAAATGAAAGGCTGGGTCTTCATTAAACAGTATAATTCATGTTCATGCAAAAAATAGCTGGGAACATTTGCTGTCTTTACCTCACATTCAGTCAGCATTGCCTTCAGATCATTCTTTTTCCAAATAGAGTAGGGCCAGTCAATCTATATTGAAGTAGTTATTAAACTAAATAAAATGAATATGTCTACAAAGTATAATTTAGTGCTTTATTTGGCTAAAATGGATATATATTGATAAAATTGAGCTTGAGAAGTTAAGCCAGTTTTTCTCATTTGTTTTACTTTATCAATGTCTATCTGGGGTTTGTTTTGTTCGTTTGTTTTGTTTTTTAAATTGTTTTTATTATACTGTAAGTTCTGGGATACATGTGCAGAATGTGCAGATTTGTTACATAGGTATACATGTGCCATGGTAGTTTGCTGCACCCATCAACCTGTCATCTACATTAGGTATTTCTCCTAATGCTGACCCTCTCCATCCCCCAACCCATGACAGGCCCCAGTGTGTGATATTCCTCTCCCTGTGTCCATGTGTTCTCATTGTTCAACTCCCATTTATGAGTGAGAATATGCAGTGTTTAGTTTTCTGTTCCTGTGTTAGTTTGCTAAGAATAATGGTTTCCAGCTTTATCCATGTCCCTGCAAAGGACATGAACTCATCCTTTTTTATGGCTGCTTAGTATTCTATAGTATATATGTGCCACATTTTCTTTATCCAGTCTATCATTGATGGGCATTTGGATTTTTTTCAAGTCTTTCCTATTGTGAACAGTGCTGCAATAAACATACGTGTGCAAGTATCTTTATAGTAGAATGATTTATAATCCTTTTGGGTAAATACCCAGTAATGGGATTGCTGGGTCAAATGGTATTTCTGGTTCTAGATCCTTGAGGATTTGCCACACTGTCTTCCACAATGGTTGAACTAATTGACACTCCCACCAACAGTCTGGTTTTTAAGGGGCTAAGCTTATCTTGTACATGGAAGGTTTTGTTTAGCTTTTAAGCAAAGTTTTTCCGTTTTTAACTTGTTGGCTATTTTTCTGTTAAGAATAACTGGAGAAATACTGGCCATTTATTTTGATGTACAATACAGGTTTGTTTTTTCAGTGTGTTGGTTCCTATGCCCTCTCTGTTAACTGTTTGACTATTGGAACCGTACTTCTTCAATAATTCAATGTTATTTTAAGATATATATGTTAGTATACCCTTAGTTATTCTTGAAATAAAATCAGTCTCTTAGCTTATTCTTGCAGTAGAAAAAAAATTGAAGAGAAAAAAGATGAGGAAACTCTAAACCTGTTGTCCAAAAGCTGTGTGTTGGAGAAGATTTTCTTTCCCTTTTTTTACAATTTTTTCTTTTTCTTTCTTTTTTTTTTTTAGAGACAGGGTTTTACCATGTTGGCCAGGCTAGTCTCGAACTCCTGGCGTCAAGTGATCCACCTGCCTTGCCCTCCCAAAGTGCTGGGATTACAGGTGTGAGCCACCACGCCCAGCCCTCTCTTTTTTTTATGAGATTTTCTAATGATAGCATTACAGACAAATTCCTTTTACCTTTAGTGTTGCTTTTTTTCTTTTTTATTTCTTTTATTTATTTATTTTTTTTAAAGACAGGGTTTCACCATGTTGGTCAGGCTGGTCTTGAACTCCCGACCTTAGGTGATCCGCGCGCCTTGGCCTCCAAAGTGCTTGGATTACAGGCATGAGCCACCATGCTTGGCCACCTTTAGCGTAGCTATCTTCTCTCCTAAACTTCTCATAGGTTTTCTGTCCTACATCATGACTTCTGCCTCCAAATTCTTCCATTCAATTTCCCTCGATTCACCTGCCTGTATTTCTTGCTTAGAGATATGAACCTAGAACTTCTGGATAGCTCTCTAATTATAATATGAAATTCGTGAAAACTAGAATTATGTCTTGTGCTTTAAAAACCTAGCACCTGATTCCGTTTTTGCAACAGTATGAACACACATAATGTAAATATTTCCTAGTAACAATTTATTGAATATCTACCATTATGGTGGTGATATAAGTCACCCTACACAGGTCATCTGATTTAATGCTAAAAACAACTCTGCAAGGTGAGTACAATAATCATCATTTTGCAAATGAACAAATGGTGAGGGAGAGAGAAAGCAGTGAAAATTTCACCTTAGCTCTGAGTAAAAGAAGTATCACAAATTTTGTTTAAATCAAATTGAGCTGCTTAGAGCAGCAGTCAGCAAGTAGGAAATACCATTTCCATCATTTCTGGACTTCTTTCCTCCAATCCCACTTCCAGGTGACACAGAAGTCGGGAGTGGGGATGTCTTCTTAGGTCCTCAATCTTGAAAGGAAGGGGTATGGCCTCCACTGGTCCTCACTGATATGTTTATTGTCCAGGCTCTTATGATGTAATCCCTGAGGGAAGTGGTACTCACTGATAAGCTTGGACAAAGGTCTCTGACTTCTCTGTCAAGGCAGTTCCTGAGACCAGGACTCCTAGAGGTCTTCCCTAGTGTCCTGAGGCAATCCACCCAACTAGGAATTAACAAGCAGGACCTGGGCTACCCTCTTTGCAAACCACCCAAACTCCCTTCCTTCTTGTCTGGAGGAATTGCTAGCTGAAGTCAATTCTACCTCCAGCTCCTAGCACCCCATAGAAGACCTCATCATTCTTTTCCTCCACTCTAGGTGATATGGCATAATCCCCACAATAGATCTAATCATCCAAAGCAAACAAAACAAATATGGAATGAAGCTGTCCTTGGACAACATCTGCTTTCCATTCGACCATCCAAAGCCCCTGGGGCAAAGGAACACAATGGCTTGGCTAGTTTCTTGGAATGGCAAGGGGAAAAATGCCTTTGAGCAGTGAAAACAAAACACACATCTGTGGAAGAAAACAAAAACGTTTATAAATTCATATATTTTGTGGGAGCAGGGGATGGGGAGTTGGTAGTCAAAGGGCATAAATGTATGATTAGGAGGAAGAAGTGCTGAGCTCTATCACACAGCAAAGTAACTATAGTCAATATTGTATAGTATATTCCAAAATAACTTAGAGTAAATTTCAAATCACATACACAAAAATTATAAGTAAGTGAGGTGACAGATAGTTAATTAGCTAGATTTAGTCACTGCACATTGTATACATACATAAAACATGACATGGTGCCCCATGAATGTATACAATTATGATTTGTCAATAAAAAAATAAATATATACATAAATTTATATACTCCAAAATAAATACACATATACATATGTCATATAAACATAAAGAAGCCATTATGTATATAATTACATTTATATTATAACATATGCGGGTGAATGAATGCCTGTGAGAAAAGGAGATTTTCACTGTAAAAAAACAAGTTAACTTTCAATAGGAGAACCTGTCTCATCCTCTGGTCTTCTACTATTGCCTTTGTACCACATTCCAAAGCCAGGGAAAAAACATGTTTATAAAACTGAAAGGTCAAGGCCAGTAATGGAAATTGATTTTATGTGCTCAGCAGAGTGTTTTTAGAACCATGGAACAGTATAAGGGAAAAGAAATCTATTTAATTACTCGACAGTCTTTTGTAGTCCATTAAAAAGGCTCCACAATTGTCTACCTCCCCTGAACCAACTTAACATAAATCTCTCCCATTAAAGAAGCACTTCTTAGAAATTGCACAGAATGTGCCCTTCTGAAGAGGTGAAAACTCCAGAGGATGAACTCAAACTGAGAATAATGATTCTTACATGAAGAAAAGCTCCTTTCTTTAAATGTTTTTAATGAGGCAGAAATTTTCACTTGAAGCTCCTGCCTGTTACCTGAGTAGCTGGTGTCTTTGAACTTGTATTTTTCTCCCTTCACTTTCTGTGTGATGAGATAATAGTCAAGAAATCAATAGCCTCTGCTTCAGGAACAATTACGGTGCATTTTTGACTTTGTTCTTTTTGAATTTCAGTCGACCACATTCAACACTAAAAACTGTCTCTATACTTCAAAGCAAATTTATGATAATTCAAAATATGATTTTCTTATCATTAACAATTAACTGCTTTTAAAATTCTTACTGTTTTAGATTGAAAGTAAAGAAGAAGAAAGTATGAAAATTAGATTTAAGTCTAAAACCATCAGATTTCGTGAAAAGAGAGAAAACATGAAATAAATGCGAGGATCCAAGATGGCGGATTGGACACAACTCCAGCGCACAACATCCAGCGAAAGAGACGCAGAAACCCAGAGATCTCCTAGCTCCAGCCGAGGTACCACGTACGTTTCAACAGGTCTGGTCCAAGGGTGAGCAAAGCCCACTCAGGGTAGACCGAGGCAGGGAGGGGTGCTGCTTCACCCAGAAAGTGCATCTGACCAGCGAGTCGGAGACTCCACCTCTGGCACACCGGTCCAGATACAGCACTTCCCCCAAAGCCTCAGCAATACACAGAACAGGGGATCTTTGCCAGGCAAGCGCCGGGAATTACAAATGCAAGTGTGGAGTTGAATAAGAGTCTGCAGACTGAGCTATGGCCCCCTCACCCCACCCGGAGAGAGAGGGAGCTGTAAGCGGGAGCAGCTGGGCGGCCCCTACCCCATCACCAGAGAGAGAGAAAGCTGAAAGGGGGAGACTGCCGGGTGCGGCTGGGCAGGTCCCTAACCTCCCCCACAAACCCCAGAGGGCTGAAGCTCTGACTCTAGTGGGTTGCTTAGCCAGTGACACAGTCTGAGAGGAACCCTGAATGATCCAGCCCAGTGGAGGAAGGGCACAACCCAACACTAGAGGGGTGGGACTGGACTACATGTTTTAACAGAACACAGGAAGCCTACGTAGCAACAGGACAGCATTCTTGACAACCCAGCAGCACCTACAGGTCAGTGGAAGAGGCGGGCCTAATCTCCCAGCATAAACAAAAAAGACACAGGAAGCTTCCCTAGTAACCTGAAGGAGTCCCTAGAAACCCAGTAGCACCCCCACAGGCAGACAAGCAACCTCATCAAGCAGCTCTCTGACACCACAGCCAGGTAAATCCACAAAGACTGGAAAAAGCCAGCACAAAAAAGGTGAAATCAACAAAGACCAGAACACCTCTTCTCCTTCAAGGGATCACAACTCCTCAACAACACAGGATCACAACTTGACTGAGAAGGAGTGCAAAGAATTGACGGAAACAGGATTCAGAAGGTGGATAATAACAAACTTCTCAGAGCTAAAGGAACACGTTCTAACTTAATGCAAAGAAACCAAAAACCTTGTAAAAAGGTTAGACAAAATGCTAACTAGAATAACCAGCTTAGAGAACAACATAAACGACTTGATGGAGGTGAAGAACGCAGCACGAGAACTATGTGAAGCAATCACATGTTTTAATAGCCGAATCTATCAAGCAGAAGAAAGGATATCAGAGATTAAAGATCAACTCAATGAAGTAAAAAGAGAAGGCAATACAAGAGAAAAAAGAATGAAAAGAAACAAAGCCTCCAAGAAATATGGGATTATGTGAAAAAACCTGATCTACGCTTGATCGGTGTACCTGAATATGATGGGGAGAATGAATCCAAGCTGGAAAACACACTCCAAGATATTCTGCAGGAGAACTTCCCAAGCCTAGCAAGGCAGTCCAAATTTCAAATTCAAGAAATACAAAGAACTCCACAAAGATATTTCTCAAGAAGAGCAACCCCAAGGCACATAATTGTCAGATTCACCAGGGTCAAAATGAAGGAAAAAATGCTAAGGGCAGCCAGAGAAAAAGATCAGGTCACCCACAGAGGGAAGCCAATCAGACTCACAGCAGATCTCTCGGCAGAAACTCTACAAACCAGAAGAGGGTGGGGGCCAATATTCAACATCCTTAAAGAAAAGAAGTTTCAACCCAGAATCTCATATCCAGCCAAACTAAGCTTCATAAGTGAAGGAGAAATAAAATCCTTTACGGACAAGCAATTATTGAGAGATTTTGTCACCACCAGACCTGCCCTACAAGAGCTCCTGAAAGAAACACTAAGCATGGAAAGGAACAAGTACCGGTCACTGCAAAAGCAAACCAGTTGGCAAAGACCAAAAATGCAATGAAGAAAATGAGTCAGCTAATGAGAAAGAAAACCAGCCAGTAACAAAATGGCAGGATCAAATTCACACATAACAATATTAACATTGAATGTAAATGGCCTAAACGCCCCAATCAAAAGACATAGACTGGCAAAAAAATTTTTTGCAATCTACCCATCTGACAAAGGGCTAATATCCAGAATCTACAAAGAACGAAAACAGATATACAAGAAAATCAAACAACCCCATTCAAAAGTGGGCGAAGGATATGAACAGACACTTTTCAAAAGAGGACTTATATGAGGCCAACAAACATATGAAAAAATGGTCATCATCACTGGTCATTAGAGAAATGCAAATGAAAACCACACTGAGATATCATCTCACGCCAGTTAGAATGGCAATCATCAAAAAATCGGGAGACAACAGATGCTAGAGAGGATGTGGAGAAATAGGAACACTCTTACACAGTTGGTGGGAGTGTAAATTAGTTCAACCATTGTGGAAGACAGTGTGGCGATTTCTCAAGGATCTAGAAATAGAAATTCCTTTTGACCCAGCAATCCCACTCTTGGGTATATACCCAAAGAACTAGAAATCATTCTACTATAAAGACACATGCACACGTATGTCCATTGCAGCCCTGTATACAATAGCAAAGACTTGGAACCAACCCAAATGCCCATAAATGATAGACTGGACAGAGAAAATGTGGTACCTATACACGATGGAATACTATGCAGCCATAAAAAACCATGAGTTCGTGTCCTTTGTAGGGACTTGGATGAATGTGGAAAACATCATTCTCAGCAAACTGACTCAAGTACAGAAAGCCAAGCACCATATGTTCTCACTCATTGGTGGGTGTTGAACAACGAGAACACATGGACTCAAGGATAGGAGCATCACACACAGGGGACAGTTGGGGGGGGTAGGGGAGAGAAAATGGGGGGTGGGGGGTGGGGAGAAATAACATGGGGAGAAATGCCAGATGTAGTATGCACCTAAAGTAAAATAAATAAATTATTAAAAAAAGAAAAGAAAAGAGAAAACATGAAAAAAAGAAAAGAAAAAAAATGAGATTTAAGGGCCTGCATATGTGAATGACTACTTGATTACACGAGCAAGTATGCTTACCCTGTGATAGGCAGGGCTCAAATGAGCCTCCTGGGACAATTGTTCTACGGCTGTGTTATGTTAGATTTCTAAAGATCACTATGTTCATTAGATCATCAATTGAATTAATTCTGTTTAATTAAAAGTTACTGAATAAGAGCACAGTCAAGCACTATTGTTTGGAATTTAAATAGTCTTTCCATATCAACCATAATTAATTACTATTAACTATACAGTGTCTATTCTAGGACAGTAACTTGGAAACTAAGACAAATAGTTTGTGCTACCACTATATACATTTGAAATAAATAATACTTCAAATTAATTTATGACTCAAATTAACTCATAATTCTCCCTACACTAACAAGATTTAACTATATCAGTAACTGTTATATTAAGGTAGATATTCACTTAATGCTACTTCTACCTTCCTTTTCTTTGTTTTTCAGAGGGTCTCACTTTGTTGCCTGGGCTGGAGTGCAGTGGCTATGCATGAATCATTCCCACTATGGCTTTGAACTCCTGGACTCAAGTGATCCTTCCACCTCAGCCTCTTGAGTAGCTGGGAGTACAGGAGTGCTCCAAGCCCCCCACGCTACCTTCCTGTCTTAACTGAAATTTAGCTTTCTCCTGATTTCTTCCCTTGAAGCCATTTCAGTGACAGCCACTTCCTTCTACCAGTCTTAAACCTGCAGGAGAGTCCCCATTTTCTTCTTCCAGAGTACAACTTTCAGTATTTTCTTAAAAATAAATAAATAAATAAACACTCTCAATAATTTGTACTAATCTTTTGAAATTCACACTATTTGTTTACACTAGCTAGATTTACCTTAGCCAATTGTCCATGACATTCGGAATAGTTTTGAATTCCTAGGTCAGTTTTCTTCTTCAATATGACACTGAAAAATGGTTCTCTGAAAGATATCCATGTCCTAATCCCTGAAGTCTGTAAATGTCACCTTATTTTAAAAAATGTCTTTGCAGATGTGATTAAATAAAGGATGCTAACTTAAAGAAATTGTCTTGGATTATCTGTGTGGTTCCTAAATGCTGTCACGTGTGTCTTTATAAGAAAGAGGCAAGAGGAGATTTGACATGCACGGAGAGAAGGCAATATGAAGATGGAACAGAGAGAGATTTAAGGACGCTGGCTTTGAAGATTGGAGTGATGTAGCCACAAGCCAAGGGATTCTAACAGCTACCAGCAGCCAGAAGTGACAAGAAACAGACTGTTTTCTGGAACTTCTGGAGGGAACATGGCCCTGCCAGCACCTTAATTGCAGCCCAGTGATGCTAACTAACTTTGGACCTCTGGCCTCCAGAAGTGTGAAAGAACAAATTTCTGTTGTTTTAAATCAGGTATGTGGTAATTTGTTCTAGTAACCATGGGAAACTAGTACACTGTCCTATTCTCTACTTTCATTCTCTAAGACTTCACCATCTATATTGTACCGAGAAGTCATATGGAACGCTAAGATTCAGAAAAGCCCACAAAATAGTTTCAAGAACAGGGGAGTGATCAATTTCTTCAAATATTACGAAAAGGTTAAGATAAACTTTTTTTTCTTTTTTTTTTTTTTTTTTTTTTGAGACAGAGTCTTGCCCTGTCACCAGGCGCCATGCTGGAGTGCAGTGGTGCGATCTCGGCTCACCGCAACCTCTGCCTCCTGGGTTCAATTAATTCTCCTGCCTCAGCCTCCTGAGTAGCTGGGACTACAGGTGACCGCCACCATGCCCGGCTAATTTTTGTATTTTTTAGTAGAGACGGGGTTTCACCATGTTGGCCAGGGTGGTCTGGATCTCTTGACCTTGTGATCCACCTGTCTTGGCCTCCCAAAGTGCTGGGATTACAGGTGTGAGCCACCACGCCCGGCCAAAGATTTTAAAGTATCTGTTAGATTAGACAATTGAGAAGTCTTTAGTTACCAAAAAAGAATAGTTTCAATATGGTGATGGAGGTCACAAAAGAGACCCACAATGAGAACTGCTCCACTGTGCCCAATCAGTACACAGAATCTTGAGAAAAAAATAAATTTTGTTTTAAGCAACTACATCTTGTGTTATTTTGTTACTTAGCCAGGGCTAATCAGAACATGAAATGATAGGGAATTAAGATAATTCACACTTTATTTTCTCTTAGTTGGGGAGACTGCTAAATGATTTGGAATGGTTAACATGAGGAACAAAACTGAAAATTCATCAGGGACATGTAGAAAAATTGTTAAGCAGTGTTGAGGGCCCAGTTTATGTCATAGACCCTAAATCTTTGATAGCATCAGTCCTCTTATAATTTTTATCTAGTAGAGCTCAACAGATTTATCTAGGATTGGAGGTTGGCAATGCAGATTCACAAGGAAAACAAGAAGCCAAGGGAGAAGAGGGTGGTACGGAAAAAGTGGTTAAAGTAATAAATCGGGCCAGGCACAGTGGCTCACGCCTATAATCCCAGTACTTTGGGAGACCAAGGCGGGAGCATAGCTTGAGTCCTGGAGTTTGAGACCAACCTGGGCAATCCTGTCTCTACCAAAAATACAAAATATTAGCCAGGTGTGGTGGATCACGCCTGTAGTCTCAGCTACTTGGGAGGCTGCCTGACTGGGAGGATTGCTTGAGCCCTGGAGACAGGGGTTACAATGAGCCGAGATGGCACTACTGCACTCCAGACAGAGTGAGACCCTCTCTCAATTTTAAAAAGGTAGTAAATTAGTGCCTAGGAGCAGAGCTGACTGATACTTTATGCATAATAAGAATAGAGCCTAAGTTTGACTAGGCTTCTGGGGTCCACAAAAATGTTTTGTTTTTAGAATCAGAATAAAAAATTTTCAGACAGAAAAAATGTTTTTTTTTTTTTTTTTTTTTTGAGATAGAGTCTCACTCCGTCACCAGGCGCCAGGCTGGAGTGCAGTGGCGCGACCTCGGCTCACTGCAACCTCCGCCGCCTGGGTTCAAGCAATTCTCCTGCCTCAGCCTCCCGAGTAGCTGGGACTACAGGCGCACGTCACCACGCCCCCCTTATTTTTTTGTATTTTTAGTTGAGACAGGGTTTCACCATGTTGACCAGGATGGTCTCGATGTCTTGACCTCGTGATCCGCCCGCCTCGGCCTCCCAAAGTGGTGGGATTACAGGCGTGAGCCACCGCGCCCGGCCAGAAAAAATGTTTTTATATATAGTAATATGTTTGTCTTTATAAGGGTAATCATGAAATGTAACTTTTAATATGCTTTTATGGAGGAAGGGGTTCCAAAAGGAAAAGTGCTTAAGTCATTATGTGGTCCTGCCTAGCAAGGGCAGACAATATGAGAGAAAAGGGACATTTGAAGCATCTGAGGTTTAAATGAAACTATTACAAATGTATAAATGACCTAAGAAAGCACGAGACCAAGAAGGATAAAAGATTATGATGAGGGAGTGAGAATAATAGAATGTGAGAGCTTTACATTTTTAGAAATGAAGAAACATCACATAAGAGATAAGACTCTCCAGGATGTTGTCGTGAGAGATGAGAAGGGAGGAGGTTGTCTGCGCAGAAGAGATCCAGGAACACTGTGGGTAGGGTTTGTGTAGGTGACATGAACACTGAAGTGATCCACTATCGTGGCAAGAGTTAGAAAGAAGACTAGGGTTTCAGATGGACCAAAGATTTGTGTAAAAAAAAAAAAAACAAAAAAAAATAAAGATGGAAGTATTAAAAGAAATTTAAGGCTGGGTGCAGTGACTCACGCTTGTAATCCCAGCACTTTGGGAGGCCGAGGTGGGCAGATTATGAGGTCAGGAGTTCGAGACTAATCTGACCAACATGGTGAAACCCTGTCTCTACTAAAAATACAAAAATTAGCTGGGTGCAGTGGCGTGCACCTGTAATTCCAGCTACTCAGGAGGCTGAGGCAGGATAATCGCTTGAACCCATGATGGGGAGGTGGCAGTGAGACGAGTTTGTGCCACTGCGCTCCAGCCTGGGTGACAGAGCAAGACTCTGTCTCAAAAAAAAAAAAAAAATTAAAAAATTATCCAAAATAGGAAAAGTATACAGTATATAAAATATAGATAGCAAAATGAAAAGATTTATAAACTAAATGACATGTGGCCAGGCGCAGTGGCTCACGCCTGTAATCCCAGCACTTTGGGAGGCCGAGGCGGGTGGATTGCTTAAGGTCATGAGTTGGAGACTAGCCTGGCCAAGGTGGTGAAACCTCGTCTCTAAAAAAAATTAAAAATAAATCAATCAATAAATAAACTAAATGACACGCAAATAAAATTGTTCTGCATAATGAACACCAAAATGACAATACAATAAACTAAGAAAAAATATATTGTAACTTATATTTTAGTAGAAGTCTATTTTCCTTACTATGGAAAGACTTGCAATAAAATGAGAGGAAAACAGGCAAAGAAAATGTCCAGGAAAGAAAATACAGTGTTAAACATTTGCAAAGATGCTCAACTTCCCTCAAAGTAGGAAAAGTGTAAATTAAAATTTTGATGAAATATTTTTCAAATGTTCTTGGCAAAGTAAATGTGTAAAATATTATGTTGGCAAAAATAATGGGAAACTGGTTCTTTTAGATGTAGTTAATGGGTATATAAATTAGTACACAGCCCATGCAGTACAATTTTTTCAGTATCTATCAAAACTTTTAAAAAGCAAATTAACTTTCGACCCAAATAACTTGGAAAGATAAAAGATGACATCAGTAAAATGTTATGTATAGGAGCTTTGTTTGCAATAGCAAAAGACTAGAAAAACTAGAATGATTCTAGTTGTTCATAGTAGGGGACAGGTAAATAAATTATTGAACATCCACATAAAATATTATGTAATATTTTTACAAGAAATTGTATCCATTGTTAAGAACAATTCTTTAAAATATTTCTCTTAAAAAAATAAAGGTTTTAGAATAGGATATATAATTTTCTACCATTTGTTTACCTTTAAGAAACCAACAATTTGGGCACGGTGGCTCAACCCTGTAATCCCAGCACTTTGCAAGACCGAGGTGGGCAGATTGCTTGAGTTCAGTAGTTTGAGGCCAGCCTGGCCAACATGGTGAAACCTTCTTTTTACTAAATATACAAAAATTAGCCAGGCATTGTGGCGCACACCTGTAGTCCCAGCTACTCGGGAGGCTGAAGCAGGAGAATCGCTTGAACCTGGGAGGCGGAGGTTGCGGGGAGCCGAGATCGCACCACAGCACTCCTGCCTTGATCACAGAGCGAGACTCCATCTCAAAAAAAAAAAAAAAAGAAACCAACAATTTATATATACATATGCATTCATATATACATATCCATACATATAATTATGTTTGCACAAAATATCTTTGAAGGACATCCAAAAACTCGTGATAAAAGCTGCTTCCAGAGTAAAGTAATAAGAGACTGGAAGATATGGGGAGGAAACAACTTCCATTTCATCTTCTTTTTGATGAGGAACCACTTGTCATAGTTCTTACTGACTGTGGAAGTGACCAGATCAGTTGATGCAGGGTAGTACATGTTAGACTTAGGTATCATACAACCAAAGAAAGAGGGCTTTTTGGATTAAGATTGTAGAGTTAAACTTTGGAAGTGACAATGAAGGTCTAAGTCACTATCTTCTCCTGGCCCAGGGATACAGAAAGGAAGAATGGCCAGCTTCTTCAGAGATGACTGCCTGAGAAGTGATAATATCAAGGAAAAGCCAAGTTTCCATTAGGACAAGAATAAAGAAAGTTTGGGAAAGACATTGAGGATGTCATAGAAAACAGAATGAAATTTCTAGAGAGCAGAAGAATTGTGAGAGAGATCAGCAGTTGGAAGTGATAGGAAAATGACCAAGAGAAAGGAACCACAGAGCAGGATGGAGAAGAAAATAAGGAGAGAGACAGATAAGGAGCCTGCATTCTAGATCTGGGGGTAACAGCCATGAGAGATATGAAAGGAATTAACAGCCAATAGGATTCTGTGGTTTTGTCATTTCACCTTGGGCTCAGGCCCCAGGTGACCAATTATGGTAGTCTGTGGCCAGTGTGTAAGTGCTGAGAATGGCTCTGGCTAGATACCATATGCTGTCAACTGTTTTGACTATGGTATTTATTCTACAAATTATTTGTACAATATCACTGTATCAGGTCATTCTTGCAATACTGTAAAGAAATACCTGAGACTGGGTAATTTACAAGAAAAGAAGTTCAATTGTCTCATGGTTCTACAGGCCGAACAGGAAGCATAGTGGCATCTGCTCCTGGGGAGGCCCTCACAAAGCTTCCTGTCATGGCAGAAGGCAAAGGGGGAGCAAACATCCCACATGGAAGTATCAGGAGCAACAGAGAGAGAGAGCAAGAGAACAAGAGCAATGTGCAGGGGGAAGCGCCACATATTTTTAAACGACCAGATTTCATGTTAGCTCAGAGCAACAGCTCACTTATCACCAAGGAGATGGCCCAAGCCATTCATGACAAATCCGCCCCCACGATCCAAACACCTCTCACCAGGCCCCCATTCCAACACTGGGGATTACATCCCAGCATGCGATTTAGAAGAGACATTCAAACTATATAAGTCCTTGATGGAAAAAGAATAAAAAACTATTTCTGTGCTGCCACAACATTTAACCCTAGGTAGTGTTTGCCACCCACATGGAAGGCCTTTCCCCACAACCTCATCATTGCCCTGACATTTCATTTTTTGATCTATTTTTTCAACATTTATTATCACTCACTGCACTTGACTGAATGTTTATGTCTCCCAAAATTCATATATTGAAACCGAATTCCCAATGTGGTGATATTTAGAGGTGGTACCTTTGGGAGGTGATTAGGCCCTAGGGTAAAGCTCTCATGAATGGGATTAGTGACCTTATAAAAGCGACCCCAGAGAGCTTCCTGACCTCTTCTATCACGTGAGGACACAGCAAAAAGACAGCATCGATGAACCAGAAAGTGGACTCTCACTAGACATCAAATCTGCCAGCACCTTCCTCTTGGACTTCTCAGGCTCCAGAACTGTGATAAATAAATGTATGTTGTTTATAAGGCAACCAGTTTAAGCTATTCTGTTATAGCAGCCTTTTTTTTGAGACGGGGTTTCACCATGTTGGTCAGGATGGTCTTGATCTCTTGACTTCGTGATCCGCCTGCCTCGGCCTCCCAAAGTGCTGGGATTACAGGCATAAGCCACTGCACCCGGCCCTATAGCAGCCTTAATGGACTCAGGATATTCACTATTACTGAATTTGATTTTGCCTCTGGTCTTTTACCATTATCTTTCTTTGATATCTAAACCTAAAAAAGACCAGAAAGAAAAATAAATGTTAGAGATTATCTTTCCTAGTGGTTCTCAACTCTGGCTGTTTAATAGAAATCACCTGACATGCTTTAAAAACATAGATATCTGCTTGACATCTCCTAATCTGACTTCATTGTTCTAAAATAGGGAGCAAGAATAATATCGTGTAAACATCCCCAGGCAATTCCATGCATAGCCCAGGTTGTGGACTGATTTACATGAACACATTTGTTACGAAGGTAAAGGGACAAAGTCAATCATCTAGAAAAGGAAGTAGGACTGGAACCCAGGTCTCCTGATTCTCAGTCTAAGTCTGCTGTTCATTCCTCTGTATCATGTTGCTTTCACCCGGTGACTTGCCCTCTCTCCTGGTTTTACTTGGCTCTTTACCCAACTGTAAAGCAACAATCAAAGATATCAAAATGAGAGCAGCATGACTCTCATGTTGTCCACCTCCCAACACCTGTATAAGCCTAGCCATCTACTTCTGTTTCATTTGTAAGCTTCTGTGCATTGCTTGAGAAAGTCATGTAATGGTGTCAGCTGGCATCACTACGAATGCATGCTATCTAGCCTCAGTGTGTCCTCATTCTGTAGGGCCATCTTTATTTCACTCTTCTTTGTTTTTCATCACGTCACCCAGAAAGAACGTTAGAAACCTTTTCTATGCTCCTTGAATCACCTGTCTTAGCTCTGTATTCCACTCTCAGCAGATAAATTATTGAAAATTAATGCATCTATTTCCTAGCCTCTCCTTTGCTTCAATTGTTTCTGTATTTTTCACCTATCCTCCTTCCAAATCTAATTTTTGCTTGTGATTGAATTTACCTCCTCTTTTTGTTTTCTAGGGCATATTCTGTCTGTCCTTCTCTCTTCTGTCTCTTTTCTTCTTCATTAGAGTATTTTTGCTACTGGGAGGCTGAGGCGAGAGAATCGCTTGAAGCCAAGAGGTGAAGGTTGTGGTGAGCTGAGATTGTGCCATCCATTGTACTCCAGCCTGGGCAACAAGAGCAAAAGCCCGTCTCAAAAAAAAAAAAGCAATACTCCTCTTAAAGTTACTACTCTATTAAGCTACCAACCACTACACATCTTTCTCTGCTGAAATTTTCCACTGGATGGTTTACAATCACTGTTCAGTTTTTCTACCTGCTATCTGTAATCACACCTCCATTATTCATCTATTTAAACTATTCTCTCATTTATACCTTTTGGCTTAATTGTCAAAATTAACAGCCTCAATTATTGTCCTTGCACTAAGAAGTCCTCTCTCTCTCTTTGGAAACTCTCTTTGCCATTTATTAATCATATTGCACTCTCAATTTCCATTTACCCCTATTCCACCCTGACCCTGAATTCTCTAGTCATGCCACCAGGTTGGAGGGCCTTGCTACCCCATGGCCATGGACCAATGATAAAGCAGTGGTCTGGGAACTTGTCAGAAATATGGCATCTCAGGCCCTTTTTCAGACCTGCTGAATCAGAATCCCAGGATCCGCATTTTAAGTATCTGCTCAGGTGATTCATGTACATGTAAAGCTTGAAAAACATAGTTCTAAGGGAGAAAGCATAGTCCTGCTTTCTCTCTATTCTTGACAGTCTGATCCTGATCCAAAACTTCAGCTAACCAGGCTGAGCATGGCCATTCACACCTGTAATTCCCACACTTTGAAGGGCCAAGGTGGAAGAATCACTTAAGCCCAGGAGTTTGAGACTAGCTTGGGCAACCTAGGAAGACCTCATCTCTGCTAAAAACAAAACAACAACAACAACGACAAAAATTAGCTGTATGTGGTGGTATACACATAGTCTCAGCTACTGGGGAGGCTGAGATGGAAGAATCACTTGAGCCTGGGAAATTTAGGCTGCAGTAAGCCCTGATGGCTCCACTATACTCCAACCTGGGTGACAGAGTGAGGCCCTGTCTCCAACAAAACAACACAAAAAATGCTTTAACTAATTATAAGCAAAGATCTATTCTTCTGACCATGAGTTCCTTCCATCCTGCATATTATGTCTCCATTTTCAACAAGCTTTTCAACATGTGCTATGTTTTTTATGGACAAGCTATCATGTTCAAAGCAAGTCTTAACCTTTTCTAAAAATTATTGTTTCTTCCTTATCTCAATTAATGAACATTCTCCCAGGCACTCTGAGTTATAATTTCTATTACTTAGCAAACACAGGCAGGTAGATAGATGGATGTGTATATATAATCACTTATTTTGAGTTATCAGCCAGGTTATCTTCTAAGAGCTTTATGATATAAACCTGATATGGTTTGGGTCTGCATCCCTGCCCAAACCTCATGTCAAATTGAAAGCCCTTCAGCCAGCTGGGGCCTGGTGGGAGGTCATTGAGTCATGGGGGTGGTGTCTCATGAGTGGTTTTGCACCATCCTACTACTGCTGTTCTCATAATAGTGAGTGAGTTCTCACGAGATCTGATTGTTCAGAAGTGTGTAGCACCTCCCCACTCTCTAACCTCCTTCTGCTGGGCTATGTAAGATGTGCCTGCTTCTCCTTCATCTTCTGCCATGGTTGTAAATTTCCTGAGGCCTCCCCAGAAGAATAAGCCACTAGACTTCAAGGACGGCCTGCAGAACCTCTTTTCTTCATAAATTACCCAGTCTCAGGTATTTCTTTATAGCAGCGCAAGAACAGACTACTACAGAAAATTGGTACTATGGAGTAGGGCATTGCTATTAAGATATCTGAAAATGTGGAAGCAGCTTTAGAATTGGGTGATGGACAGAGGTTGGAACAGTTTGCAGGGCTCAGAAGAAGACAGGAAGATGAGGGAAAGTTTGAAACTTCCTAGAGACTTGTTAGATTGTTGTAATCAAAATGCCAGTAGTGATATGTACATAAAATCCAGGTTAAGGAGATCTCAGATGGAAATAATGAACTTACTGGGAACTGGAGTAAAGATCCTTCTTGCTATGCTTTAGTAAAGAGTTTGGTTGGACTGTGCCCTGCCCTGGGGATCAGTGGAACTTTGAATTTGAGAGTGATGATTTAGTGATCTGGTAGATGAAATTTCTAAGCAGCAAAGCATTCAAGATGGGGCCTGGTTGCTTCTAGCAGCCTTTCTTATATTTGTGAGCAAAGAAATGACCTGAAATTGGAACTTATATTTAAAGGGAAGTAGAGCATAAAAATTTGGAAAATTTGCAGCCTGACCATGTGGTAGAAAAGGAAAGCTCATTTTCAGGGGAGGAATTCCAGCAAGCTACAGAAATTTGCATAAGTAAAAAAGAGCCAAGTGCTGTTAGCCAAAACACTGGGGAAAAGGCCTCAAAAGCATTTCAGAGACCTTCACAGCAGATCCTCCCATCACAGGCCTATAGATCTAGAAGGGAAGAATTACTTCCTGGGCCAGGCTCAAGCTCCCGTTCCCCTACACAGCCTCGGGACACTGCTCCCCTTACATCCCTGATGCTCCAGCTCCAGCCGTACCTAAAAGAGGCTAAGGTACAGCTTGGGTCACTGCTTCAGAGGGTGGAAACCATAAGTCTTGGTGGCTTCCACATGGTGCTAAGCCTGAGGGTGCACAGAGGGCAGAAGTTGAAGCTTGGGATCCTCTGCCCAGATTTCAGAGGATGTACAAAAATGCCTGGATGTCTGGGCTGAAGCATGCAGCAGGGATGGAGCCCTCACAGAGATCCTATACTAGAGAATTGCAGAAGGGAAATGTGGGGTTGTAGCCCCCAATGTCCCCACTGGAGAACTGCCTAGTGGAGCTGTGATAAGAAGGCCATTTTCCTCCAGAGCCCAGAATGGTAGAGCCATTAACAGCTTTCTCTGTGTGCCTGGAAAAGCTCCGGCACTCAATGCCAGCTCATGAGAACAGCTGCAGGGGCTGAACTCTGTAAGGCCACAGGAGCAGGGACGTCCAAGGCTTTGGGAGCCCACCCCTTGCACCAGTGTAACTTGAATGTGAGACATGGAGTCAAAGAAGATTATTTTGGAGCTTTGAGGTTTAATTACTGCTCTGCTGTGCTGGGTTTTGGAATTTCATGGGGCCCGTAGCCACTTTCTTTTGGCCAATTTCTCCCTTTTGGAACAGGAGTATTTACCCAATACTGGTACCCTCATTGTATCGTGGAAGTGACTAACTTGTTTTTTATTTAACAGGCTCATATGTGGAAAGGATTTGCCTGGTCCCATATGAGATTTTGGATTTGGGACTTTTGAGTTAATGCTGAAATGAGTTAAGACTTTGGGGAGCCTGTAGGGAAGCCATGATTGTATTTTGCAATGTGAGAAGAACATGAGATTTGGGAGGGGGCAAGGAAGGAATGATATGGTTTGGAACTGTGTCCCCACCCAAATCTTACGTCAATTGTAATCCCCAATTTTGGGGGTGGGGTATGGTGGCAAGTGATTGAATCATGGGGGTGGTTTCTCATAAATGGTTTAGCACCATCCCCCTAGTACTGTTCTTACGATAGTGAGTTCTCATGAGATCTGGTTGTTTAAATGTGGATAGCACCTACCCCTTCTCTCTTCCTCCTACTCAGGGCATGTAAGATGTGCCTGCTTGCCTTTCATCTTCTGCTATGATTGTGAATTTTTTGAGGCCTCTGCAGAAGCAGAAGTTGCTATGCTTCCTGTACAGCCTATAAAACTGTGTGCCACTTAAAGTTCTTTTATTTATAAATTACCTAGCCTCAGATGTTTTTATTTTTTTTAAAAAAAAGACAGGTTTTCACCATGTTGGCCAGGCTGGTCTTGAACTCCTGACCTCAGGTGATCTGCCCGCCTCGGCCTCCCAAAGTGCTGAGATTACAGGCATGAGCCACCATGCCTAGCCGCCTCAGATGTTTCTTCATAGCAGTGCAAGAATGGACTAATATAACCTATTTAAACTTGATTTTGTTGGACAGTGGTATCTTTTTATCTTACCCTCTTTTAGACTTTGGTCACATTTTACCTGGATCTCTGCCATTACCCAGCTACTCTGGTTATGTGCCTACTTGTACACTCTCTCTACCCCAGGACCACCCATAACACTTATGACGGAAATGCTAGCTAATATTCATGTAGTGCTTTATAGTTTGCAAAGTACTTTCACATAATCATCTTATTTAACCCTCCCCAAAAACTATGAACATGATGTTATTTATATTCTCATCTTTTCTTTTTTTTTTTTTTTTTAGAGATGGGGTTTCACCACGTTGGCCAGGCTGGTCTTGAACCCTTGACCTCAGGTGATCCAACCACCTTGGCCTCCCAAAGTGCTGGGATTACAGGTGTGAGCCACCTCACCTGGCCTGTATTCTCATCTTTTAAATTGTATTTATTTTTTACTTTTTGTGAGAAAGGGGCTCACTCTGTTGCCTAGGCTAGTCTTAAAATCCAAGCCTCAAGCAATCCTCCCATGTCAGCCTCCCAAAGTGCTGGGATTACAGTTGTGAGCCATTGCACTCAGCTTCCGTTTTATAAATAAGTAAAATGATACTCTAAGTATATATATGATTTGTTCAAGACCAACATCTGACTCCTTACACTTTGCCTGTGCAGCTTTAGCTTTCTAAAGCACAGATGGAGTCTCCTCTTAACAAAACAAAAAAATGTAAATGTCTTCTAATTACCTACAGAATGATGCAACCTACCTTTCCAGTTTTAACTCCTCCACACCCTATTCTACAATTACTCACTATTCTTAGACTGTACATGTGCTTTTCAACTCTGTTTCTGTTCACACTGTTCCCACCACCTGTAATATCCTTTTTTCTATCACCATCTGACAAAATTGTACACATCACTCAAGGCCCTGCTCAAGTAGCCTTGCCTTTATGGAATCTTTTCCCAATGAACTATGACAGACCCAATCAATGCATCCTTTCTCTCTTTTGCTAAATCATTCAGATCAGGGCAAATAAGAGTATTGCTTCTGGAGTCCGAGAACCTGGGTTCCAGTATGGCTGTGCCATTTATGAGCCTTGGGCTTCAATTCCTATTGATAAAATAGGAACTATAACAGTATCTTGTTCATCAGATTTTGTTGAAATGCCAAACATACTACTAACAGATATACAATAGTTACCAAACTGGCAAGGTTTCTGTAGCTGTGAAACTTTATTTCAGAGGGAGAAATAAACAATAAATTAGTAAACACAGATGTTGATATGTAATGTCTTAGCTGGTCATCTATCAAAAGGTCCCCTGAGAATGGAAGAATGAGCAGGGGCTGGCCCATTCAATGTGCTAGAGGAAGTGTCCTCAAGAGGAGCAAAGAGCACATGCAAAGGACAAGAATAAAAGAAGCAGATATGTTTGCAGAGCTGCCATGTCCAGTAACAGAAGCACAGCAAAGAAAGGGCAGAATAAAATAAGATGAAATTGGAATGATAAACCAGGCCTTATAAACTCTCATTAAAAAAAAAATCATTGTATTTGATTTATTTCTATTTATTCCTTTTTAGGATGGAGTCTCACTCTGTCATGTAGGCTGGAGTGCAGTCATGAGATCTTGGCTCACTACAA
The DNA here is from genome assembly GCA_004027835.1 of Alouatta palliata. Lineage (NCBI taxonomy): Eukaryota > Metazoa > Chordata > Mammalia > Primates > Atelidae > Alouatta > Alouatta palliata. The sequence goes on from PVKV010020682.1 coordinate 21,968, forward strand.
CCTATGCCTCCAAGTTCAAGCGATTCTCCTGCCCTCAGCATCCTGAGTTGCTGGGACTACAGACCACACCACCACGCCCAGCTAATTTTTGTATTTTTTAGTATTTCACTGTGTTGGCCAGGCTGTTTTTGAACTCCTGGCCTCAGGAAATCCACCCGCCTTGACCTCCCAAAGTGCTGGGATTACAGGCATGAGCCATGATGCCCGGCTGTATTTGATTTATAATGGGAAGTATTTTAACATTTTAAGTGAGCAAACAACATGGCCCAATTTTTTTTTTTAATTCTCTGGGAAAAGGGAAGGGAGGAAGGAAGGAAGGAAGGGAAGGAGAGAGGGAGGGAGGGAGGGAGGGACAGAGAGAAAAGGAGTGCTTTGGCTTATGTTTGTAGAAGTGAAATAAACTTGTTCAGACATGAACGCATGGGCAAGTATGCGTTCGGGCAAATTATATCTGGCATTCTACTGTCAAGAAGTGGGGTCTGGGCTGGGCACAGTGGCTCACACCTATAATCCTAGCACTTTGGGAGGCTAAGGTGGGCGGATCAGAAGGTGAGGAGTTCAAGACCAGACTGGCCAATATGGTGAAACCCGTCTCTACTAAAAATATAAAAATTAGCTGGGTGTGGTCCGGGCACCTGTAATCCCCACTACTTGGGGGCTGAGGCAAAAGAGTCGCTTGAACCCTGGAGGCAGAGTTTGCAGTGAGCCGAGATTGGGACACTGCACTTCAGCCTGGGTGACAGAGCAAGACTCCATCTCAAAAAAAAAAAAAAAAAAAGTGGAGTCTGACCAGGGGTGATGGCTCAGGCCTGTAATGCCAGCATTTGGGGAGGCCCAGGCAAGTGGATCACCTGAGGTCAGGAGTTTGAGACCAGCCTGGTCAACATGGTGAAACCTCATCTCTACTAAAAATGCAAAAAAAAATATATTAGCTGGGCATTGTGGCAGAAGCCTGTAATTCCAGCGATTCAGGAGGCTGAGGCAGGAGAATCACTTGAATCTGGAAGGCGGATGTTGCAGTGAGCCAAGATCGCATCACTGCACTCCAGCCTGGGTGACAGTGTGAGACTCAAAACAAACAAACAAAAAAGTGAGTTTCATTAGGTTTTAGGAGAATTAAAGAAAAAATTGGGGGTCAGGTCCTCTCCCCTTGAATAGAGGTAAGCCTATGACTACAGCAACCGTAACACCATGTGACATCCAAGGCTGTCATAAAAAACAACACAGCCACCATTCCGTGCAGATGTCAAGCAGCTACAGAGAGGAGCCAGTGAAGGTGTTGCAGGCACTGCCCCAGTGGAGGGACCAGCTAACAGCCAAAATCAACTCCCAGACATGTGAGTAAACAAGATTTCAAATTATTCCAACCTTAGTCTTTGAGCCACTGTAGCTGATCCCTGCCACAATGCAGACCTAAGCAAATTAAATGTCGTCATTGTTTTAAGTCACTAGACTTTACAATGTTTTGTTGCACAGCATTAGATAAATGAAACAGCAAGTGTTAGTATTAATATCGTGTCTGCTAATTACCCAATAACCTCTCTCCTACCTTCTAAACCTCAGTTTTGTTTGATGCAGCAAAATACCCAGTTACAAAACTTATTTCCCCAGATACCTCACAACATGACACGTTAGTTGACATGTAATTCATTTCTCACTAATGAAATGTAAATGAACATTTACTGGTTAGATCTTCCAGGAAAGCTATTTTATTCCTGACAAAAAGGGACAGAATCAGTTAGTATATACCTTTTGCCTTCAGCTTTTGATCTTCCTGCCCAAAAACAGGATTCAAAGTCTGGAGCCATCTTGCAACACTGCATCCTTTGGAAGCAACCTGAGTGTCCATTCACAGATGAACGCTTAAAGAAATGTGATACATGTACACAATGCAGTAGTATTCAGCCATGAAAAAGAATGAAATCTTGTCATTTGCAACAACATGGATGGAATTAGAGGACATTATGTTATTTGAAATAAGCCAGGCACAGAAAGACGAACTGCATGTTCTCACTCATTTGTGGGAGCTAGTTATTAAAACAATTGAACCATGGCGATAGACAATAGAATGCTGTTTACCAGAGGCTTGGGAAGGATAGTGGGGAGGTAGGGTGGGGATGGTTAATGCATACAAAAATATAGTTAGACAGAATAAACTTATTGTACATTTTTAGGTAACCAAAAGAGGAACGGGCACAGTGGCTCACCCTTGTAATCCCAGCACTTTGGGAGGCAGAGGCAGGTGGATTGCCTGAACACAGATGTTCGAGATCAGCATGGGCAACATGACAAAACGTTGTCTCTACAAAAAATACAAAAATTAGCCAGGGGCGTTGGTGCACACCTGTAGTCCCAGCTACTCAGGAGGCTAAGATGGGAGCATTGCTTAAGCCTTGCAGGCAGAGGTTGGAGTGAGCTGAGATTGTGTCACTGCACTCCAGCCTGGGTGACAGAGATCCTGCCCCAAGAAAAATAAAATAACTAAAAGAGTATCACTGGATTGTTTGTAACACAAAGAAAGGACAAATGATTGAGTTGATGGACACCTCATTTACCCTGATGGGATTACTACACATTGTCACGTCTGTATCAAAATACCTCATATAATAACCCATAATTATGTACACAAAATGTGTAAGTACCCACAAAAATTAAAAATTAAAATTAAAAAATTGAACATAAAAATATACTATACATCAAAGTAAAGAATATAACTGAGATATATTTTAATTACTCATAATTATATCAACTTGATTGCTATTTTTACAGTTTGCATATTACCTCACAAACAGGAATAAAAGGGAACTTCCTCAACCTAACAAGAGGCGTATATGAAAATCCTATCTCGCTTCAGTTAAAATGACTTATAACCTAGCCATTAGTGTAAACTTAGGTAGTGTCTGTCATATTAAATGGTACAAGACTGAATACATTCCTTCTAAAATGGCGAACAAAGCAGGGATGTTGTATTAGGTTCTGCAGAGAAGCAGAAACAATAGGATATATATCTATATAAAGATTTATTATGAGGAATTGGCTCATAAAATTACAAAGACGAGAAGTCTTACAGTCTACTGTCTGCAAGCTGGAGAACCAGGAAAGCTAGTGATATAATTTAGTTCAAGTCTGAAGGTCTGAGAATCAGGGTAGCTGGTGGTATAAAGTACCATCTATGGCAGGAGAAAATGAGATGAGATGTCCCTGCTCAAGCAATGAGACAGAAAAAAAGAAACGAAGTTCTTCCTCCACATTTTGTTTTGTTTGGGCCTTTAGTGGATTGGATAATGTCCACCCACATTAAGGAGGACAATCTATTTTATTGAGTTCATTGATTCAAATGCCAATCTCATTCAGGAAAAAAAAAAAAAAAAAAAAACCCCACAAACACACTCAGAAGTATTTAATCTGGAGACCCTATGGCCCTGTCAAGTTGACATAAAATTAACCACCAGCCCAAGGTGTTGGCTCACACCTATAATCCCAGCACTCTGAAAGGCCAAGGCAGGTGGGTTGCTTAAGCCCAGGAATTTGAGACAGGACAACAGGGACCGTGTCTCCACCAAAAACAAACAAAATTCATTAATTAATTACTTTTAAAAATTAGCCATTGCAGATGGCCACTCCCACTATTTCTATTCAACATTATCCTGGAGCTTCTAACACCATACTAATGAAAGAGAAATAAATAAAAGCAAATAGATTGGAAAGGGAGACATAAATCTCTGTTGATTCACAGATATTATCATCTATCAAAAAACCCTAAAGAATCTGCAAATAAACTATTAGAATTGAAAGTGAGTTTAGTTAGGTGGCAGAGTACAAAGTCAATATCCAAAACCAATTGTATTTCTTTATATTAGCAATAAATGATCAGAAATTAAAATTAAAGTTCACCATGTACAGTAGCATCAAAACTGTAAAATGCTTAAGAATAAATGTGACAAAAGATGATCAAGACCTGTACACTGAAAACTATAAAACATCACTGAGTAAAATTAAAGAAGACCTAAGTCAATGAAGAAATACACCAGCTGGGCACAGTGGCTCAAGCCTGTAATCCTAGCACTTTGGGAGGCCGAGGTGGGTGGATCACCTGAGGTCAAGAGTTCAAGATCACCTTGGCCATCATGGTGAAACCCCATCTTTAAAAAAAAAAAAAAAAAGAAATACACCATGTTCCTAGATTAAATAACTCTATATTGCTAAGATGTCAGTTCTTTCCAAATTATCTATAGATTCAAGGCATCCTAATAGAAATCCCAGAAGTAGCAAGCTGACTCTAAAGTTTAAATTAAAGATCTAGAATAGACAAAACAACTTAGAAGAAAAGAGAACAAAGTTAGAGAATATTTTGTGTGTGTTTGCAGTTTTTTTAAAAAGCATTTTCTTAGGAAGTAATTTCTAAAAGTAGAATTAGTGGATAAAAGGCTAGAAGAAAGCTCAAATATCTTATTAAAATAAATGTCATAGCTCAAAAACTTTTTGATTTGAAATATTTTAAAAATAAATTTGAAGATCTCACGAGCTTGAGCAATGCCCAAGTGATTCCACTGTTTACAGACCACGTGATAATGAAATGGGATGTGGCAGGAGGATGGAGTAGGATTATCTGCTGGTGACATATATGATGAATGAGAAAGAAAAATTCTAATTTACTAACTAAATTAATATTGTGGTAAATTTACTAATAAATAAAAGGAAAAACATCCTATTACATAGATGATATTTTACAAATATTTGATGTTTATAATTATGCTTCAATAGAGCAAAGACTAACAGCATTAATTTTTAGAAACTCTAGAAAATGTACTGAACTGGGAACCTGCTGATGTAAACTTTAGTGCTCTGCCTGCCAATAACCAGCCAATTGACTTTGGGCAGGACTTTTTCGTCTCTAGGTCTTAACCTTGACATTTTCAAAAGGAGGTTATGAAAGGACTGTTTTGACAATTATACCAGAGATTCTATTTAGGCCTCTCTATTAACGTTTTGGTATTATTACATTTTGATATAACTTCCATTTATTCCTTCCCTATAGAATCCAATTCCTCATAATTTATCTTTAATAAAGAGCAGCACCATGAGATTATGTCCAAGGAATCATGGGCTCCAAAATGGTCTTCCCTTTACCATCAAGGATCAGTAAAGAAGGCATTTAAGCCCAGCATGGTGGCATGCACCTGTAGGCCTAACTACTCAGGATGAACCCAGGAGTTCAGGGTTGCAGAGTACTATGACTGCACCTGTGAATAGTCACTGCACTATATATCCTGGGCAATATAGCAATATCCCATCTCTAAAAAAAAATTAACAATTAAAATTTGAAAAAGAAGACATTTAGCATGTCTCTACCACTGGTTATGGAAACTTCTGTTTTTGCTTCTTTTTGAAGTCCTCCAAATGTAGTCTGATATATCATAGGCATGGAATACCACCATTATTTTTCTCTAGTGACTTCTAGAACAGTCTAGAGTATTGGAGAATACATAAATAAAAACAAGTTCAAGTCTACCAATTGATTTTCTCTAGTTACATCTGGAAAGCTCTGTCTTATATTTTTAAGTTCGGATTGCTTACTTATTGGGAAAACTACTGGGCTCATAATAATTTTACTCCAAAAAGAGGCCTGTTTAGGCTATCTTATTTTAGTGTATAGAGTCATACTTTAAAAAGATATACAACATGAACAAAATTTGCAATGTCTTAAAAAGTAATTTGGCTGGCCGGGCATGGTGGCTCACGCATGTAATCCCAGCACTTTGGGAGGCCGAGGCAGGCGGATCAGCTGAGGTTCAGAGTTCGAGACCAGCCTGACCAACATGGTGAAACCCTGTCTCTATTTAAAAAACATTAAAAATAATAATAATAATAAAAAAAGTACTTTGGCTTTTAGCTATGATAGAAAAAGGTACACCTACATTATTCTGCCCAAGGTAGGCCCCAGATGAAAGATCCTCCCATACAAGATTTGACTATTTACATAGAATTTAAGAGACAGAAAATCTCTTCTCTGAAGATCATACTCTTGGATTCATGAGCTTTTAAAATTTTATTTCCTCCTCTGTTATTCCAGAGTATGCCATCAGCCCAAATGACCTGCTAATCTTTACTAGCGTATGTGAGGCCATTCTGAGAGATAAGTTTCACATAGTTAGTGAAAACTTCAGGGGTAGTCTCATGTTGTTGTAATGGCAAAAGGATCTCTCTTTTCACCTCCTGAAGGTTTGATAATTTGAATCTATAAACAAACTTACAATAGACAGATTAAAAGGAACACAGGCATACAAATTTATAAATGTACAAGCACATGGAAGTCAGACAAAGTATAAAACTCAAAGAAGGACCAGATTATTGAAGGTTAAATACCTTCTTCATAGGGCAGAGGGAAGAAGAGAATGTAGATAATTTTAGAGGAAGAGTAGATAATTTTTAGGGGAGATGAACTGGCCCAAAGAACAGACAATAGCCTGGGACAAAGTTCGTCTGGGCTCTGAGATAGATGGTGACGATTTATGAGAAAGTGAGTGGCAGAATTACACTGTGAACAAAGGCTTTATGCAGATAAAGTCTCTCAGGCAACAGTGCTCAGAAGAATAGATGAAAAGTGTGTCTGGAACTATGTGGTGACAATCTTTTAATTTTTTGAGGGTCTTGCTTTGTTGCCCTGGCTGAAGTGCAGTGGCACAATCACAGCTCACTGCAGCCTCTTCCTAGCTCAAGCGATTCTCCTGTCTCAGCCTCCTGAGTAGCTGAGACTACAGATGTGCACCAACTCACCCAGCTATTTTTTTTTTTTTTGTAGAGATGGAGTCTCACTATATTGCCCAGGCTGATCTCAGACTCCTAGGCTCAAGTTATCCTCCCGCCTTGGCCTCTCAAAGTGCTGGGCTTATAGGCATGCGCCACCATGCCCAGCTGATAATCTTTAATTTCTTCTTTGGTGATTAATCTTTTCTGGTTAGTGAGATTTCAGACAGGAGATTGAAGGCAATTGTGTTTCTTTTGGAAGGAAATCCCTCAGTCAGAACTTCAGGAAGAGCTCTCCCCGTGCGTGGGGGAAGAATATAAAGGAAGATCAGAGAGACCATGATTCTGAGGCAGCTTCTCAGGCCTTCCAATTTTCTTTAATTCAATGTGTTCAACACGCTGTAGTGCCACACTATGAGACATTGTTTTCTGAGCCCCAACATTATATAACCATTTAAGCACAGGTTTAGAGAATTAGATCACCTAAACTTGGAACCACTGTGATTATACCCCTAGTCAAATCTGAGCACCCTCCTTCAAACCCTTCAGACCCTTCTCTTCAGTTTTTAGTACAGATTAATGACCACATGACTTGTCAACTTTGTTTGCATCTCCTAAATGTTGCCCTTTGGAAACCTTGACTGGCTTGTTCTAACCTGCTTTGAGTTGAGCCTCCACATCAATATGCAACTGTTACTCTGAGTGCTTTCCTTATCTGTTCTTTTTATAGTTCTTCTTGTCCTTGATCTTTCCTAATAGGCTGTTCACTTACATGGTGTTCCTTAAGTTTCCCTTTGAACTCTTAAACTTTCTATTTCACAGGCATTTTCACTCAGGCTTCAGTCTTAACAAACCCTTCAAATTCTTGGGGAGAAGTGTGAATTTTGTCAACTTCAAATGGTCCACTCTGAATCTTTCACTATGTGGTACTGAAACTGGAAATAAGTAAATTAATAAATTATTTATACTCAAATTCTCAAACATGTTTGCTGCTTTCTGTTGAAATTTCCAAATTCAGGCCAAGTGCAGTAGGGCTCATGCCTGTGGTCCCAAGCATTTGGGAGGACAAGGCTGGTGGATCGCTTGAGCCCAGGAGTTCGAGACCAGCCCAGGTAACACGACAAAATCCTGTCTCCAGAAAAATTTAAAAATAAGCCAGGTGTGGTGGTGCATGCCTGTGGTCCCAGCTGTTCAGGAGGCTGAGGTAGGAATTGAGGTTGGGTGGTAGTGGTGAGCCATGATCCAAAATCAAACATTTTTTAAGTCTCATCTTCTGGTAGGGCGAGGTGGCTCACGCCTGTAATCCCAGCACTTTGGGAGGCCAAGGCGGGTGGATTGCTTGAGGTTAGGAGTTCGAGACCAGCCTGGCCAACATAGAAACCCTGTCTCTATAAAAATAAAAATAAAAAGTCTCATATTCCTTTCATTGTCATCATAATCAAATGGTATCTAGTCTGCCACACTTAGGGATAGCTGAGCAGAACAAATAATGTCTTTAGCTTAGAGTCTTTCTTAGATGGCAGTAATGTGGATAATGTATAAAATGACAGCAATATCAAAAGTGAAAATAAAAATGTAAAATCATTAATACTGTCATTGTTAAAATGCACACTTTGAATGAAGAGACCCCCCAAACAGGCTTTGTGTGAGCAACATGGCTGTTTATTTACCTGGGTGCAGGTGGGCTAAGGCTGAAAAGGGCGTCATCGAAGGACGGTGGGATAGGAGTTTTTTTTTTTTTTTAATAAGTTTACTTTAGGTGCATACTATATCTGGCATTTCTCCCCATGTTATCCCTCCCCACCCCCCATTGTCTCTCCCTACCCTCCCAACTGTCCCCTGTGTGTGACGCTCCTCTCCCTGAGCCCACGTGTTCTCGTTGTTCAACACCCACCAATGAGTGAGAACACACGGTGCTTGGCTTTCTTTTCTTGGGTCAGTTTGCTGAGAATGATGGTTTCCAGATTCATCCAAGTCCCTACAAAGGACACGAACTCATGGTTTTTATGGCTGCATAGTATTCCATCGTGTATATGTACCACATTTTCTCTGTCCAGTCTATCATTGATGGGCATTTGGGTTGGTTCCAGGTCTTTGCTATTGTACACAGGGCTGCAATGAACATACGTGTGCACGTGTCTTTATAGTAGAACGATTTCTAGTTCTTTGGGTATATATACCCAATAGTGGGATTGCTGGGTCAAATGGAATTTCTATTTCTAGATCCTTGAGAAATTGCTACACTATCTTCCACAATGGAACTAATTTACACTCCCGCCAACTGTGTAAGAGTGTTCCTATTTCTCCACATCCTCTCCAGCATCTGTTGTCTACTAATTTTTTTTTTTTGAGACGGAGTTTCACTCTTGTTACCCAGGCTGGAGTGCAATGGCGCGATCTTGGCTCACCGCAACCTCTGCCTCCTGGGTTCAAGCAATTCTCCTGCCTCAGCCTCCCAAGTAGCTGGGACTACAGGCATATGCCACCATGCCCAGCTAATTTTTGCATTTTTAGTAGAGACGGGGTTTCACCATGTTGACCAGGATGGTCTCGATCTCTTGACCTTGTGATCCACCCACCTCGGCCTCCCAAAGTACTGGGATTACAGGCATGAGCCACCGCGCCCGGCTCTGTCTCCTGATTTTTTAATGATTGCCATTCTAACTGCCATGAGACGATATCTCAGTGTGGTTTTCATTTGCATTTCTCTAATGACCAGTGATGATGAGCATTTTTTCATTTGTTTGTTGGCCTCATATAAGTCCTCTTTTGAAAAGTGTCTGTTCATATCCTTCGCCCACTTTTGAATGGGGTTGTTTGATTTTCTTGTATATCTGTTTTTGTTCTTTGTAGATTCTGGATATTAGCCCTTTGTCAGAAGGGTAGATTGCAAAAATTTTTTTTGCCAGTCTGTGTCTTTTGATTGGGGCGTTTAGGCCATTTACATTCAATGTTAATATTGTTATGTGTGAATTTGATCCTGCCATTTTGTTACTGGCTGGTTTTCTTTCTCATTAGCTGACTCATTTTCTTCATTGCATTTTTGGTCTTTGCCAACTGGTTTGCTTTTGCAGTGACTGGTACTTGTTCCTTTCTATGCTTAGTGTTTCTTTCAGGAGCTCTTGTAGGGCAGGTCTGGTGGTGACAAAATCTCTCAATAATTGCTTGTCCGTAAAGGATTTTATTTCTCCTTCACTTATGAAGCTTAGTTTGGCTGGATATGAGATTCTGGGTTTAAACTTCTTTTCTTTAAGGATGTTGAATATTGGCCCCCACCCTCTTCTGGCTTGTAGAGTTTCTGCCAAGAGATCTGCTGTGAGTCTGATTGGCTTCCCTCTGTGGGTGACCTGATCTTTTTCTCTGGCTGCCCTTAGCATTTTTTCCTTCATTTTGACCCTGGTGAATCTGACAACTATGTGCCTTGGGGTTGCTCTTCTTGAGGAATACCTTTGTGGAGTTCTTTGTATTTCTTGAATTTGAAATTTGGACTGCCTTGCTAGGCTTGGGAAGTTCTCCTGCAGAATATCTTGGAGTGTGTTTTCCAGCTTGGATTCATTCTCCCCATCATATTCAGGTACACCGATCAAGCGTAGATCAGGTTTTTTCACATAATCCCATATTTCTTGGAGGCTTTGTTTGTTTCTTTTCATTCTTTTTTCTCTTGTATTGCCTTCTCTTTTTACTTCATTGAGTTGATCTTCAATCTCTGATATCCTTTCTTCTGCTTGATAGATTCGGCTATTAAAACATGTGATTGCTTCACGTAGTTCTCGTGCTGTGTTCTTCAACTCCCTCAAGTCGTTTATGTTCTTCTCTGAGCTGGTTATTCTAGTTAGCGTTTTGTCTAACCTTTTTTCATGGTTTTTGGTTTCTTTGCATTGAGTTAGAACGTGTTCCTTTAGTTCCGAGAAGTTTGTTATTATCCACCTTCTGAATCCTGTTTCCGTCAATTCTTCGCACTCCTTCTCAGTCAAGTTGTGATCTTGTGTTGTTGAGGAGTTGTGATCCCTTGAAGGAGAAGAGGTGTTCTGGTCTTTGTTGGTTTCACCTTTTTTGTGCTGGTTTTTTCCCGTCTTTGTGGATTTACCTGGCTGTGGTGTCAGAGAGCTGCTTGATGAGGTTGCTTGTCTGCCTGTGGGGGCGCTACTGCGTTTCTAGGGACTTCTTCAGGTTACTAGGGAAGCTCCCTGTGTCTTTTTTGTTTATGCTGGGTGATTAGGCCCACCTCTTCCGCTGACATGTAGGTGCTGCTGGGTTGTCGAGAACGCTGTCCCATCCTGTTGCTACGTAGGCTTCCTGTGTTGTTTGTTAAAACATGTAGCCCAGTCCCACCCCTCTAGTGAAGGGTTGTGCCCTTCCTCCACTGGGCTGGATCATTCAGCGTTCCTCCCAGACTGTGGCACTGGCTACGCAACCCACTAGAGTCACAGCTTCAGCCCTCTGGGGTTTGTGGGGGAAGTTAGGGACCCGCCCAGCTGCACCCAGCAGTCTCCCCCTTTCAGCTTTCTCTCTCTCTGGTGATGGGGTAGGGGCCGCCCAGCTGCTCCCGCTTACAGCTCCCTCTCTCTCCGGGTGGGGTGAGGGGGCCATAGCTCAGTCTGCAGACTCTTATTCAACTCCACACTTGCATTTGTAATTCCCGGCGCTTGCCTGGCAAAGATCCCCTGTTCTGTGTATTGCTAAGGCTTTGGGGGAAGTGCTGTATCTGGACCGAAACACCAGAGGTGGAGCCTCCGACTTGCTGATCAGATGCACTTTCTGGGTGAAGCAGCACTCCTCCCTGCCTCGGTCTGCCCTCAGTGGGCTTTGCTCACCCTTGGACCAGACCCGTTGAAATGCACCTGGTACGTCGGTTGGAGCTAGGAGATCTCTGGGTTTCTGCGTCTCTTTCGCTTGGTGTTGTGCCCTGGAGTTGTGTCTAATCTGCCATCTTGGATCCTCACCAGGGGTTGGTTTTATAGGTTGGGGCAAATCTTTTGGGGAGGGGGCAGGGGTGTTACGGAGTAAAATCAGTTACAGTGGTGGGGGTAGGGGCAAGGAGTATACGTTATCATAAGTTCAGTTACAATGGCGGGTGGGGTAAGGCGTAAGAGTAGTTAAGATGGTAAGGTGGGGTGAGGAGTATTCACATTATTATAAATGACAGTTAAGGTGGCAGGGTCGGTTGGTGTCCAGGGGAAGCTCTGCTGGGCGATCAGGGATAATGGCGAAGGCAGGTGGGGGTGAGGGGAAGGTGGGGTGTGGATGGGGAGGTGATGGGGGATGATTAGCCGAGGCAGGCAGGACTTTAGATTTTCTGGGTCTTAGTTTGCACATGGAGGCCTGACAGTCACGTTGATTTCACCAGGTCTCTATGAGAATGAGTCTTCGATATATTTGAGGTGTTGCTGGAGTTTGCACTGATTACTAAACTCTGAATTTTCAAAGCTGATTCTAACCATGCTTTAGTATATTTGGAATTCATCAGAATTATTTCATTAAAAAGAATACAAGTGGACCTCTGTGAGTGCTATCTCACAGTTGAGTAAAAATGAAGTCAGCCACTGCCTGGCTGCTGCAGTACTTTTATTTGACACTTTGAAATACTTGGCTAAAAACGAACTAGTGTGCTGGCCAACAAAAAGCAAAAGAGCGTGAAAAGCAGTGGGATGATAAAACTGGGTAAGAGCAGACATTTTCAGTTCAACTGTTTTATTTTATAGTCTAAGACTATAAAAGCAACGAACTGTAAAACTACACTAACCTATTTACCACTGAATTTTACATGATTCTACCATAAGTGTCATAATCTATCTTTTCCTCAAGAAAAAAATGGTAAGTTCTATATTTAGGCTAAAAAACCCACAGTGTTAATGTAACAATCTATTTAGTAGGTTTAATACATTTTACTATTCAAATTTCCATCATTCTCTTAATACTGACCTTTTTACAACTATCTTTAAGAGTCTCAAATTTGGTTCACTTTTTTTGGTAAGTGGAGGGGAGCCAGGGAGTTGCCTTATCGCTCTCTGCGTCATCTCTCTTTCTCCATTGCTGCTTTCTTTGTGTTCTTGTTCTACACCCTGCATTTCCAATTCTGTACTTTCTTTCTCCTTGCTGTAATCCATTTACCTACCTGGAAAGCATCTCCTAAATTTCTTTTTCTTTTTTTTTTTTTTTAAGATGGGGTTTTACCACGTTGGTCAGACTGATCTTGAACTCCCGACCTCAGGTGATCCGCCCACATTGGCCTCCAAAGTGCTTGGATTACAGGTGTGAGCCACCATGCCTGGCCATCTCCTAAATTTTTTTGCTCCCATAAGTATCTTTGACTCAAAGCTGAGTAGGGAGCAGAATTTCTGAAAGAATATGGTGAAATGTAGATTATATTGTGGAAAAAAATAAAAAATGAGTATTAGAACAAATTCAATATATGAAACATTTTTAATAACAATAGATGTATTTTCTTCAACAAATCAATATCATGAGAAACCAAAAAATAATAATAATAATAATAAAAATAGCCGGGCGCGGTGGCTCACGCCTGTAATCCCAGTACTTTGGGAGGCCGAGGCGGGTGGATCACGAGGTCAAGAGATCGAGACCATCCTGGTCAACATGGTGAAACCCTGTCTCTACTAAAAATACAAAAATTAGCTGGGCGTGGTGGCACGTGCCTGTAATCCCAGCTACTCGGGAGGCTGAGGCAGGAGAATTGCCTGAACCCAGGAGGCGGAGGTTGCGGTGAGCCGAGATCGCGCCACTGCACTCCAGCCTGGGCAACAAGAGCGAAACTCCATCTCAAAAATAAATAAATAAATAAATAAATAAAATAAAAATAAAGGAAGGAAGTCTTCTGTACATTTAAAAGATGGGAGAGTCGGGTCTTCAGTTCTGGAGAGCTGCAAGCTCCGCAGGCTCTCAGGCTGTTGGTCCCTTAAAAAAAAAAAAAAGAAAAGAAAAGACAAGACAGCCAAAACATTTAAATGTAATTTGTAGACTTTGAGTTACCATTCAACTAACCAACAGTATAGAGAAATTTTTGAGACAGTCAGGGATATTTTAATATCCCTGGGCATTCTATAATACCAAAATACTAGAAATTACTATTAATTTTGTTAGATGTAAAAATGGCATTATGAATTTCTTAAAGACTATACTTTTTAGAGATGCATCTTGAAGTATGTAGGAGTGAAATGACAGGATTTCTGAGATTTGTTTTCAAATATTTAGCAAAGAAAGAAAAAGCAATTACGCAAGTGTGACACAATCTTGGTAATTTTAAATTTCGATGGATATTGGGCTTCATTGTGCTTTGCTCTCTATTTTTGCATGTGTTTAAAATTTTTCACTTCATACAATTTTCTAATTTAGAAGTAAAAAATAACATATTCCTGTTCTTAGGTCTCTTGATAAATCCTGAATCTTAGAAACTTTCATTCAAGTGTCTTTTTTTTTAATTCAAGAACCAGCTCAATATATTTTTGGGTAGCCTTTATTTCTTAGAAGCTCACTCTTAATCTCCAACTACATCCAACTCCCAGATGCCCATTTGTTTCCCACCTACGGCAGTTTGGAGCCATTCTGGTTTATTCTGGCAATGCTCAGAGAGCTTGATATTCATAAATAAAATGGCCCATCTTCATGTTTTCCTAAACAGAAACTATTTTCTCTGTAACTTTATTGACTTTGCCTTCCTCCACAGGCAGAGTTTATCACTCTCCACTTTATTTACATTTATCTATCTATCTATCTATCTATCTATCTATCTATCTATCTATCTATCTATAGCACCAGGGTCCCTGTTGCCTAAGCTGGTCTCAGACTCCTGGGCTCAAGTGATCTTCATGCCTCAGCCTCTGAGTAGCTGATATTATAGACATCCACCACCATGCCCAGCTCCTCCCTTTGGTGTGTTCATAGAATTAAAACAAAGACCTATATTGGAGTATTATTTACAAGTTGTTATTTTACTTCTCTGTTTTGTTTTTTGCTTCTTTTTTATAAGACAGTATCTCACTCTTTTCCCAGGCTGGAGTGCAGTGGCACAATCATAGCTCATCATAGCCTCAACCTCCTGGGCACAGGTAATCCCAGCTTCCTGAATAGCTGGGACTACAGACACATACCAACATGCCTGGCTAATTTTTTATTTTATTTTATTTTATTTTGAGACAGAGTCTCTTTCTGTTGCCCAGGCTTGAGTGCAGTGGTGCCATCTTGGCTCACTGCAATCTCTGCCTCTCAGGTTCAAGCAATCTTCCCACCTCAGCCTCCTGAGTAGCTGCCACTACAGGCATGCACCACCATGCCCAGCTAATTTTTGTATTTTCAGTAGAAATAGGGTTTTGCCATGTTGGCCAGACTGGTCTCAAACTCCTGGCTTCAAGTGACCAGCCTGCCTCAGCCTCCCAAAGTGCTGGGATTTGTTGGCCTCCTTACCTCTTACCCCCAGTAAGTTGTAAGCTCCTTGAGGACAGAGGCCGTTATAGTTAATTGTATATGACAACTTCACTCACCATAGGATGCCCAGCTATTTAGACGAGCTATTTAGTCCAGCATCATTCAGTGTGTGTCTGTGAGGGTGTTTTTGGATGAGATCAACATTTAAATCAGTAGACCTAGTAAAGCAGATTGTCCTTCAAGCTGTAGATGTGACTACTCTAATCAGTTGAAGGCCTCGGTAGAACAAAAAGGCTGATCCTCTCCCAAGTGAGAGAATTCTTGCTGCCTCATTACTTTCTAAGAACTGGGACATTACACCTGTAATCCCAGCACTTTGGGAGGCTGAGGCGGGCAGATTGCCAGAGGTCAGGAGTTCAAGACCGGCCTGACCAATATGGTGAAACCCTGTCTCTACTAAAAATACAAAAAAAAATAAAAATTAAAAAAAAAAAATAAGCTGGACATGGTGGCATTCGTCTATAATCTCAGCTACTTGGGAGGCTGAGGCAGGGGAATTGCTTGAAACAGGGAGGTGGAGGTGGCAGTGAGCTGAGATCGAGCCACTGCACTCCAACCTGGGTGACAGAGCAAGATACCATCTAAAAATAAAAAAAAGAACTGGGACATTGACTTCTTTCTGCCTTTGGACTACAACTGAAATGCCAGCTCTTCCTGGGTCTCAAGCCTGCTGGCACTGGGACTGAAACTACACCATGGACTCTCCTGGTTCCCAGGCTTTCAGACTCCAGTGAGAACTACACCATTGGCTCCCCTGGGTCTCCAGCTTCCCAACTCATCTTACAGATCTTGGGACTGACCAGCTTTCATAATCATGGGAGCCAATTCCTTAAAATAAATGTCTTTATATATATCTATACACATCTTCTTGGTTCTGTTTCTCTGGAGAACCCTGACTCAAATAGAGACTATATCTTATGCATTTCTTTTTTTTTTTTTTTTTTTTTGAGGCAGAGTCTTGCTCTGTCGCCAGGTGCCAGGCTGGAGTGCAGTGGCGCAATCTTGGCTCACTGCAACCTCCGCCTTCCAGGTTCAAGCAATTCTCCTGCCTCAGCCTTCCCAAGTAGCTGGGACTACAGGTGTGTGCCACCAGGCCCAGCTAATTTTTGTATTTCAGTAGAGACGGTTTCATCATGTTGGCCAGGATGGTCTCGATCTCTTGACTTTGTGATCCGCCCACCTGGGCCTCCCAAAGTGCTGGGATTACAGGCGTGAACCACCGCTCCCTGCCCATCTCATGCATTTCTAAGGGCCCAGAACTGGGAACAGTGCCTAACAAAGAGTAGATGTTTCTTTTAGAGGTTTGCTGAATGAAGTGGTGCTTTTATAGTACCATAAGTTTATAACTTTTATTTGATTATTGATTTGTTTGAGTATGAAAAAAGTTGGGCTTTGAGAAATGGAAAAGTTGAGCTCCACATTAGTGTAAGAAAAAGAGAATGTAAGGTCTTTTAGGCTGACTGACGGTGCCATGGATGCCATGTTAACCTCTGTGACCTGCATGGACACTCTGGATGAGTTTCTAGAAAATCTGAAGCAACTGGAAGACCAGGAAAAGAGGAAGAAATGATCAACTCCTGCAGGGCACCTACTTAACTTTGAGAGATTCTCTATTGTTCTTTATTCCGGCCCTAATTGATAAGGCCATTGGACTTTGTAAACGACCTAGATCAACCTCGTGATCCACACCCTATGACCCCCTCCCAGCTTGCAAAAAACTGCCCTAAACAGTAACTTTCCACTGCCCACCCCAAACCTATAAAACTAACTCCTATCCCACCACCCTTTGCTGATGCCCTATTCAGCCTCAGCCCCCCAGCCTCCAGGTGAATAAACAGCCATGTTGCTCACACAAAGCCTGTTTGGGGGGTCTCTTCATTCAGAGAGTGCGTTTTAACAGAGAATTCCTTGCTTTTTAGAAAAAAAAATCACCTAAAAAGTTAATCAACTAAAAGAATGAAACTACTGAACTAGACCAGAATTGGACTTGTTTCCATGTTGTATTGACTCAAACTAAATTTGTTCACACGGCCGGGCGTGGCGGCTCATGCCTGCAATCCAAGCACTTTGGAGGCCAAGGTGGGCGGATCACCTGAGGTTGGGAGTTCAAGAGCAGCC
>PVKV010020683.1:0-39264 GCA_004027835.1 Alouatta palliata
GCCTTGTGAGGTGGCCAGGGCAGGACTTCTGACCTCTCAGTACAGATGAGGAAACCGAGGCTGGAGGCAGTGATTTGCCAAGTTCTCATGGTTGGTAAAGGGACAGAACCAGAAGTCAGGAGATGCGTGTAGGGACAGGAGAACAAAAGCCCGGGGCCCTGAAACTGCTCTCCTCACTTGATTTTGACCCTGGGAACACAGCTCAGTTTACTGTATCCAGCGAGGAGGCGGTTGTTCTTGCTGCCTGTCATCTGCTGGAGTATATTCGCCTCAGCATCAGACAGTCTTGAGACACTTGTCTTGTATTGTTTTGCTAAAATCAGATTAATCTGAGGAACAGGAAAAAAAAAATGCTGGACATGACAGGGAAGCAGGAAGTGAAATGGCTTTTGGTAGGGGTGGGCCAATGGCTTCAGCAATCATGGGTCCTAAAACAAGTCATTTCGCTCGTCTGGGCCTCAGTTTCCCCAAATGTTGAGTGAAGCCAGACAGGCTGGAAGGAACCTTCCAATTCTGATAGTTGAGACTCTAGAATCTGGGAGGTTGAGGGTGGCCTTGCAGTAAGCCAAGAAACTGCCAGGCCCCAGGCTAACATATTTTCCCTCATTGTGGGACCTGGTGGAGAGTTATTAACACATGCTGGAGGCTGTGGGAAGTTCTCAGCTTTCATCAACCCTTCGTATATTCAAAAAGAACTCATTGATCACTTTCACAGTCGCTCTTCCTGAGCAATGTGACCATGGAGACCTTGTGGGGGCGGGTAGGGGCAGGAGTAATGCAGACCTGCTTATCTTTTTCCTGGTCTTGCTCTACACATTGGCCTGACTTTGGATCTCAGTGATCCCAGCTGCAAAATGGACTCAGCGATCTGCACAGTGCTGGCTGCTGAGGCGCAGAGGGAAACCCACGGCTTTACTATTGAGGATATGGGAAAGCCACAGGCTGGAGTCCCATCTCTGCTCTACATCACCCGAGTGAATGTGAGGAGCCAACTTCAGTTCTTCCTTGCTTTAGTCTCTGTTTTGAAATAAGATAGTAATAACACCGTCATTGCAAAAGAGTCAGGAGGAGGAAACAAAGCGATGTTTGACTCAGTTAAGGCAGCCTGGGCCTAAACTCAGGGCTCCTTTGAGGGCCATGGACACTGTCGAGTTGGGGCCTAGGATGAAGCTAGATAAATGTTGGCAATGCCATCGGCCGGGGCTTTTTCTTGGGGGTGGACTGATGGGACAGACAGGTGGCAGAAACCAAGCCTGAGGCCCATATACTCTTCCTTCCTCACTGGGCTCCTTGGACATCAAAGTAAGAAGGGCTCTTTATATTCCCTTAAAAACACCCAGATTTTTTTTTTTTTTTTTTTTGAGACGGACTCTTGCTCTGTCGCCCAGGCTGGAGTGCAGTGGTGCAATCTTGGCTCACTGCAACCTCTGCCTCCCGAGTAGGTGGGATTACAGGTGCCCGCCACCATGCCTAGCTAATTTTTTTGTATTTTTAGTAGAGATGGGGTTTCAATGTGTCAGCCAGGATGGTCTCAATCTCCTGACCTCATGATCTGCCTGCCTCAGCCTCCCAAAGTGCTGGGATTACAGGTGTGAGCCAACCGTGCCCAGACAAAACACCCAGTTTTTAAGGCCGCTTCGCAGCGGCCAAGCAACTCCCAGCTGCGCTGTCCTCAGCATCAATGACACCAGAGAAAAATGCCTTATATGAAAGTGTTTTCTAGCGTCTTGACTTTTCTGAGGGGGGCAGGGGTGCTAGTGACATTCTGCTAGCTAACGAAAATGCAAATGGGATGTCTCCCCCTCCCCACTGTGTCAGATCCCTGACGGATCATGGCCCGGGTTCTCTGCTGTGTTTATTACCACTAATGACTTTCTCGTTATGATTTGGCTCTGAAACATAACCAATGGTTCTGGGAGAAATCACATTATTTCCACACATTATTCAATTAGAGAACCAAGCTCCTCTTCTGCTTGGGGAGTAGGGATTGCCAGCCCCAAAGAGTGGGCCCTTACCTCTTGCTCCCACCCCCAGACCCCAGCCACGGGCCTGTAAAGGAGGGGAAAACGGAGATGGAGCTGGGGGAGCGGTCCGAGGTCGGCACTGGCTCCTGTGGCAGCCCCGTCCACTGCGCAGTGGCCAAGGCAACATGGGGCCTTTTAGAGCAGCCTCACAATCAAATATCCAAACGGTCCTGCCTCTCATTCCAGTTCTACAGGCCAGACTGTCCTCAAGGCTTGCAAGACAGCAGAGGTCTCCCACAGCACGAGGGGCACAGCTGATGGGCCCCTTCCACCAACTCCTCCACATGGGCTCCCGGCCCCTTCCCTTCATTGTGACCCTCTCCTGAGGACCTTTCCCCATCACATCACACATCCAGCTTACCCTACTGACCCCTTGGGTCTGGATGGAACAGAAGACTATGGGTTGAATACCAGCAATGGATTTCCACTGCCCACTGTCTTCAAACCTCCCCCACCCAAAAGTGAGTATCCAGCCCCATTCCAAACTCCAGCTGCATCCCAAATCCCAGCAGGCTGGCTCACTCATTTCCTGTTTCCATAATCACCTTCCCCCCAGCCCACTCTCATGTGTCATGCTATTACTCTAAAACCTTCAGTGATTCACTATTTTCATTACATCAAAAGCAAACCTGCCTTCCAAAGCCCTCACAGTCTGTACCTTCCACTGTTCCCAGCCCAGCCTCCCTCTTGCCCAGGGCCTTCTCTGGCTCCAATGAACCAGCCTCCATCTCACTAGCTCCAGTCAGACCACACTCATTCCTCCTCCTGCTCTTCTGTCCACTTCCTAAATGTGCCCCCTTCATTGCCTTGGCCTCTGTCAAGCTACAGCCATGTTCAGGGGTGCCTTGGGCCTTCCTTCCACGGAGGTCTGTTGGCACCTACAGCCTGTTCTCCATAGAGTAACCCTCCCCGTGCTTCCCCGTCTCTGTCCCCATGATGCCATGCTCACTTGTATGTTCGGCTCCCTTTCCCACAATGGGAGTGCAGGCTTCCTGAGGGCAGGAGCAATGCCACAGCAAAGGGCATGCACTTTCTGCTTGCCCTATGACCCCTAGCCCATGCAGATCTCGGGCAACCAGTCCCGAGGCCTGGAGATCAAGGACTTCAGCTGAGAGGGTGTGTCCTTTCCTCAGCCATCTCCCCGACTCTCTGTCTTGGCCTGATATCGTCTGCTTTGGTAATAGGCACTTTCCCTGTGTCCCACCTCAATGCCATGTGGAGAGAGCTGCCTACTCAGCACGTCTGGGTGGGAACATAGTGGAAATGTGATGCTGCTTGCCTGGCTCAAACCCTCACGTCCTCAGGACACACGGGGCAGGGTGGGCTCCAGGTGTGTCCTGGTGCCCTGGCAGATAAACCAAGTCCCTGCCCTGGGGCTCACATCGGGGTCAGTTTCCTCCAGCTAGCCAGCCCAAGGCAGATGCCACTGGCCTAGGGAACACTCAGAACTGGCTACCAGGCAGAACACAGGTCAAGCCCTACCCACAGAGCTCCACATGTGAAAGCCCACTGAAAGGGTATCTGTCCATGGATGAAGCTTTCTTCCTACTTCTTCAGACCCCCGAGTGGCCTCACCACGAGGCATTTTCCTTGGGCTACGAGGATGTGGAGCGAAGCCTTCTATGGTGCCACAAAGCCCACTATGCCTGGGACTCAGGCTCGTGCAGGAGGAGCTGACTCTTGGTGCTCATGGTTCCAAAGACTCCTCACCACCAGAACAGGCTGGGGAAGGCAGGAGGGGCCCACGCCCTGTGCGAGGGAATCAGAGCTCACCCTCCTCCTGGTAGAACATGGATACCTGATCAGGAATGCAAAGTGGGCCCAGAGCAAGACACGGGCTATAATTTACAGTGTCTTTGGGCTTACCCAGAGGTTACAAGCATCGTCCACCCGCCCCCCACTGGTCTGCCCTTCCTTCAGTCCTACTGCTGTCTTTCTCCTGCTCCATAAACCACCAGCTCCAAGCCATAAAAAGTGCAATGAGCAGTCTGGATGGAAGAGATTGGGCATGGAGCAGGCAGTCAGCCATGCTTCCCTGAAGAGCTGCAGAGGGCACAGGCAAAGTGAGCCCAGCCCCCAGGGGCTCTCTCCTGGCAGCCCACACAGGGAAGGTAAGACTGGGGCTCTTCAGGCATCGGGCCCGGAATGACTGGCTTCCTTGGCTGGAAGGGCCTCTTCCCTCAGCCTGTCTAAGCCAGGTGGGGCCTTCAGGACCCTGGAGTTTAGAGCAAGAACGAATCCCACGGATCCCCAAGCATCACTCCTTGGTTTGGGGCAGTACTTTGAGCCTGTGGCAGTGTCCGAACCTGTTATGTCTTCAGGGTCCAGCACAGGTGGCAACTGCCACTCTCAGAACAGAGACACTGGACAGCAGAAGTCAGGGCAGAGAAAGAACCTTAAAATGTCAAGGGGTCAAACATTTCAGGGAAGCAGCTCTGACCAGCTCATGAGTTTAACTGTTGGTTCTGACGTGGGGGGCAGTGGCAGAACTGGGCTGGAAGTGCAGATGAGTCTGCTTGTCAAGCTGGCAGGATTCTTCTGAACTTTATGAATGAAAAGTAATTCAAGAAAATGTAGGGGTCAGAGAGTTTTTTAAGTCGAATTATTTCATTTCTCTATCAGCAGCAAGAGATTGACTTGAGACAGGGCAGCAGCAAGGATGGGGTGGGGGATTCTGAAGTGATGGGAGGGTTTTCTCAGCAGCGATGGCGCTTTGGCGGTTGCTAGCGGCAGCCAGTCCCCCCAGACATGAGAGTGGCAAGAAAACTGCAAGAAATCAGGACAGGTGCCCCGTGGTGGAGTTGGGGGGTCTGTTCTGTGGGCTAGTTTATGAGTCAGCCTGACCCAGATTCAGCCCGAGATGATGGACACTCGCCTCCAAATTTTATGGATCGGGGTGGGCTGGAAATGTGGTGGCCACTTGGAAGGAACCAGTGGAATCTGGGGATAATCATGCATCCAGGGTGGGGTGGGGACAAGATTGGGCATCTCAGAGCGAAGGGAGGCAGCAGCGCCTCGAGGGACAGCCTGACACACTTAGGAAATGTGTTGGAAGACACTGGGCTGTTTATCATAAAATCGGTAAAGAAAATAGGATGGTTAAAATTCAGACCCTGGCCGGGAATGAGGAGGGGACAGCGTGAGCGTCAAAGGAGCTGCTTTCTGAAACCTCAGGAAAAAACACTGCCTGGAAATGGGAAGTAGGACGAGATCTCTTTCCTAGAATATAGATTTAGACAGCTGGTGATGAGTGCGGGCTGGGGGAGAGAATATTCATTTGCACGCCTTGCTCTGCCACCCCTCTACCACCTCTGCAGCCACCAGAGACCCCTCCCAAAAGCACAGCTACAACTGCAACCTTCCCTGACCCCAAAGCCCTCCAACCTCTTCAGTGCCTAAGAGAAGAAAATCCAGACCACTGGCTGGGATGTGCTGGGTCCTATGTCACAGAGCTCTAATCACCTACGTTTTAAACTTGGGCTGCCCCAATTAAGTGCCTTCTGGCCTCTGCAGCCCCAGCTGGCGTGTGTGTGTGTGTGTGTGTGTGTGTGTGTGAGATGTCCAGCCAGCCTAGGGTCACAGTGGTGTGGGTTTCTACTTGCCTCCCTCTTTAGATCACAGGCTCCTGGGGAGCAGGGCAGTGTTTCATTTGTGTGTCTTTCATATCCCAGAAGCCAATGAGTATTTGTTGAAGCTATTACCCATAAAATCAAAGGCTAAATACAGCATGGCAGGGCCTAACCCTGTGAGGTGGCAGGGAGGTATTTCTATCCTCATTGTGCAGACAAGGAAGCCAAGGTCCAGATAATAAGTGACACTTAAAGTCACCTGACTGGTGGTAGAAACAGGATGAGACTCAGATGCGCTCAGAGGGGTCCTGCGATTCCGGAGCACACCATGCCACTTCTCCAAGCCGCCTTTGAGGCCGGCAGTGCCAGCAATTGATGGTCTACAACGATGTAGTCCCACCCAGAGGCCAGAACACAGGTGAGTGTCATACCCATGGTGCGAGATACAGCACTGGGCACACACCAACAATTAAAAATACTTGGCAGTGGCTCATGCCTGTAATTCCAGCACTTTTAGAGGCCAAGGCAGTGTGGATCATGTGAGGTCAGGAGTTCCAGACCAGCCTGGTCAACATGGTGAAATCCCATCTCTACAAAAAATACAAAAAATTAGCTAGGCGTGGTGACATGTGCCTGTAATCCCATCTACTTGGGAGGCTGAGGCGGGCGAATCACTTGAACCTGGGACGCGGAGGTTGCAGTGAGTAGATCGTGCCACTGCACTCCAGCCTGGTTGACAGAGTGAGACTCTGTCTCAAAAAAAAAAAAAAAAAAAAAAAAAAAAAAAAAAAAAACTTGCCAGTATCAAACTTAATCCTATTCATGAGAATGCCCTAGTCCTTCGGCTAAGGAAAGTTCATGGCTGGGGACTCAAAGGGCCAGGTTGCCTGAGTATCTAGCTCCAGAGGGAGTTACAAGTAGACCTCAGAGAAGCCTCCCTGGCAGGGCTTCCACTGTGGGGTGTGCCTGGCTGTGGCCCCAGACTCTGGATCTGGAAGGCTAAGGGTTAATTCACCTCTGCAAGTTCCACCGGATCCCCTCCACCCCTGACACTCAGTGCTCCTAAAGAAGGGCCTGCCATTACCCTGACTGGACTCTCCAAGGTAATCGGGGTCTCAGAGCCCAGCTGCTCCATTGCAGGCACTCTCTCCCTCAGACGCAGCCAGGAGGCTGGTGGAGTGCAGTCTCCGTGAGAGGCAGATGCAGCTGTAATGAACTGAAGATGTGTGGCAGTTATAGAGGAACAAGTTCATCAGTTAGAGACTCCTTGCCCAAGGGCTTCTGGGAAGGGCTGTTTCGGGGAAGGAGAAGGCTGACTGGGCTCCCTCTGCAGATGCTGACGCCTCAAGCTGACTTAGTTGCCCAAGTCTCAGGCCCCTGGAAGAGTCTCAGCCCCTTCTTCCTGGCTCCCAAACAGCTTCTTCTGCCTTTTGCTGTGGGGTCTCTCAGAGGGACTCCCCATTTTTGGGAGGAGCTGGCTGGTGGTTTCCCTGGGGACTAAGGGTCTTCTAAACAAGACTGAGAAATGTTTAGTTCAGCCCCAAACTCTTCAACTACTTAGAAAACCACCTTTGTGAGCAGATGAAAACACTGACACTGCTACTCCCCTCTTTGGCTCTGAATCACATATTCAGAGACCAAGGGAATAAAGAAGATCTTGGTCCAAAGCTGACCCTGAGGCACCATGGTGACACAGAACCAGTGTAAGTGTAGGAGTCAAAAATGTCACCACTTCCTGCCTGCATAGGAAGTGCCAAGTACGGGTGTTGTCTATGGCCAGGAAGACAAGGGCAGTGATGGCCCATGGAGGCTCTCTGGTCCTCAGCCTCTACCTCAGCTCCCCTCCCTACCCAGTCTGGCTCCCTATCCCTACCCTAGGGCTGGCAAGGGCAGCCATGCCCGCTTTCTCAAGGACAGGGGCAGGCTAAAGAGCACAGAGCAGTCACTCTAGTGGGTGAGTGCAGCTACTATTTGTGCAGGCAAAGGCTGTGGGTGACTAACTCAGACACGGTCAATTGCATATATTTTAAAATAAGAGGCAAATGAGCATCTTAGAATTGGAAAAGACTATTTTTAGAGCCATGTGGGTGTCAATGGAGGTTCAGAATCATGAAGAGGGGATGCTGGGCTTATGACCTCAGGGAATGAGGGGACACCAATTGTTTGCACTGGCAAAAAGCTAGAGATGCTGAGCAATGACCCACAGCTGGGGGAGTCTTAGCAAAGGAAGAACAACTCTGAGGCCTCCTTACTCTTCATAAGCCTTGGTAAGTCAGTTACAAGCTGGTCAGAGGTGCACACACTGCTGCTACTGGGCCCAGGGGCTGGGTTCAACCCCATGGCAGCCCCTCGAGGGTGTACTGTCATAGACCCTATCCCAGCCAGTAAACCTGGACCAGTGTGGTGCGAATGGCAGGGAAGCCTATGCCTACTTGACATGGGAAGAATTTCCTTATGATGTAGCAATGCCTGAACTTGCCACAAAGCCAAGAACCTCACGCCAAAGCAAAATGTTCAAACAGGCTCTCTATGTGCCATGTGTATTCTGAGGTCTGGGGGCCAGCTGGGTGACCCTGGGCAGTCACATTCTGAGTCTCTGCTTCCTTATCTACATGATGGAAAGAGTGAATGAACCTTCCTCCAAGGTGGTCGAAGAATGAAATGATGTCTAGAAAATGCTGAGCACAGTTCCTGACCCACGGGACACATTATGTAAGGAGTAACTGTGCACATGACTCTGTTCATTGGTGGGACAGAAGGTTGGGGAAATGAGCGTTCCGACTCCTCACTCTTCTGATGGTCATGAAGGCTGTGAATGCCAACCCTGATTGGGGACATGTGAGATGAGAGGCTGCTGGAATGGAAGGTGCTTGGGAAAGTGGGAGAAAGAAGATGCCCCCTTTTTTTTTTTTTTTTTTTGAGACAGAGTCTCATTCTGTTGCCAGGCTGGAGTACAGTGGCACAATCTCAGCTCACTGCAACCTCTGACTCCCTGGTTCAAGCGATTCTCCTGCCTCAGCCTCCCAAGTAGCTGGGATTACAGGCATGTGTCACCACGCCCAACTAATTTTTCTATTTTTAGTAGAGATTGGGTTTCACCATGTTGGCCAGGATGGTCTCGATCTCCTGACCTTGTGATCTGCCTGCTTCGGCCTCCTAAAGTGCTGGGATTACAGGCATGAGCCACCACGCCCGGCCGGAAGAAAGATATGAGAGCTCTGCTCACCTGCAAGACCTTGAGAGACCCAGCCTCACACACCTGCCTCCCAATGCCATGCCAGCCAGGCAACAAGAATGACAATACAGTCCCTGCAGCTCTTGGCAGAACAACACAGAGTGGAAAGGGGGTGCTTCAGGACAGGTGAGGGGTGGAGAACAGCTTGGCAGGCTGCAGAGGCCTGTTCACCTGTCCTGGGACTGTGACTCCGGCTGCTGAGAGGACCCCTGTGGGCACCGGCAGGGTGAGAGGAAGGCCTGAGCTGGCCACACAGAGCTGGGAGAGGTAGGCTTCACTGTCCTCACCCAGCCTGGCACACAGGTCCATAGCCCCCAAGGAGGGCTTGTTATATGCCAGTGGAGTCCTGTGCAAGGAAAGCCTGGCTGACAGAGATAAGCTGTGGCATCTCAGCACCAGCCCGGGCTCCTTGGAGCTGCTGGAGCACATATTAATGGGACCCATTCAGCTCAACCCGCATGGCAATTAATAACCAGCCAGGCAGAGACTGAGTTTGGGGAGTGTGTGTGTGTGTGTGTGTGTGTGCGCGCGCTCACGCGCAGAAGGGGTAAGCTTCGGGCCGGAGTGGGTCAGAGTCTCTCTCCTTAGTTTGGGGAGTGTGTGTGTGTGTGTGTGTGTGTGTGTAAAAGGGGTAAGCTGCGAGCCGGAGTGGGTCAGAGTCTCTTTCCTTAAGGACGCCTCCTCCCTGCAGCAGACCTGCTCCTATCCCAGGTTGGGTGAGAGGGGCCTGTCCTAGCTTAACCCTACCAGCTGAGTTCCATCGGTAAGGAGGAGTTGGGAGGCAGGAAAGGGCCTGTTTCTTAGGCTTGTAGGACTCGGGCGGCTCGGAGCCACCCAGCCAGGTGGGGCTGGAGGTGAGTAAGGGAGAGACAATCTTGAAGTAAGAGTGTGATGCACCTAATTTTCCTTCTCCTCGATTTCCATATTCTGCTAGGTGTTCTGAGATTGGAAGGGTGTATGACGGAGGAAGGAATAGGGGTATCAGAAGCATGCCATCGAGTGCTTTTGTGACAACTTAGGAAAACATACCCTTCAGAGTGGACCCTTCCCTATGAACGCACAGCTCTGTGAGCAAATGGCCCCTTTGTGCCCAGAAAAGCATGCTCCTTTCTCCGGGTAAGGCCACGCTGCTCCAGGATACGCAGCTTCCTGAGCAGTGCTGGGCTGCATCTCACCTTGGGTAGGTGACAACACCCCAGCCCAGTCCTGTGTTAAATACCTGGGTCACTCTTGTTTGGCCCGTGGCCCTGGCTGCTTCCTAGAACCTTTGTCCTCAAAGTAAGGTGGGAGGACCTGCAGCACTGGCACCACCTGGGAGCGTGGTGGAAACAGAGTCTCAGGCCCCACCCAGAGCTACTGAATCAGGATCCACATGTTAACAAATGCTCAGCTGACTCTTATGTGTGTTAAAATATGGCTGAGAAAACAATGGGGTTGTCCAAACACTGGCAGAGAGTAGAACACAGGAGAAGTAGAGAGAGAGAGAGAGACCCCCCTACAGAATAGGGGGAGATGTGTGCTAACCAAAGACAAAGCATGAACAGGGGGCTTGGGGACACAGGAAAGAGCCTGTTCTGCTGGTTTTAGTACAGTGCCCCGTCCCCCTGCTGAAAGACCTACCATCAGAGACCCTCCCCCATCCTCAGCATGCAGGGGCGTTGGCTATCTGCCCCAGGTGGGTGAAGCCCAGCCTGGAAGCTCAGAGTCCCAGGGGAGCATGTTGCAGGGCCGGCCTGGGCCTTCCAGGTGGGGAACAGCGTTGTGGGGGTCTGGCTCTACTCCTTGCCTATAGACTCCCATCTCTCCACGGACCTTTCATCAGGATTCCCAGGCTGCTGTGGAGGCCCGGGCATCTCAATCACTCCTATCGCGCCGGTCGCAGGAAGAGAATAGCTTTCAGCTCAATTACCCTTCACATTCCAATATCATAACGCTCCAACGAGGCTTTTTAACCAAAAACAAAAAGCCGTGTCTGCCGCAGGCCGGCTGCAAGGCCAGCCGTGCAGAAGGGATGGGCCTGCCTGCCTGACAGTTACTGCCCGGCCCTCTGAGTGAGTTATGGGAAGGGGCCTGTCCCAAGGCACTGGCCAGGCCGAGAGGGCACTGAGATCCTGGGCCTCAGTTTATCAACATATGCCCTGCCTCTTCATCAACTGTTAGACTTTGATTGACCCAGGATCTTCTTTAGGGAGACAACACCAAGACCCAAGTCACAAGAGGCCTGGTGATGGAGTGACATGCCCCAGGATGGTCTTTCTTGTCAGAGTGGCCCTGCCTTCTCTTCCTGGGCATAAGAATGCTACCAGACCCTTCTTAGTGCCATGGCATGATGGCATTATTCAGCCAGGCCACGGCCTGGGGAGCTGGACTCTTGGTTTACATGCCATTACACACCCTTTGGCTCATGTGTTTCTTATAATAACACTGACCAGCCAGGAAGCTAGCCAGAGCCAAGGTTATTAACCCCACTGCACAGATGGGTAAACTGAGGCCCCAAGAGATGAGATGAGAGGCCACCAAACACATGGTAGCAGCCCCTTCCAGCCATGGGGACCAGGGAGGTGAGGTCTGCTCCAGCCAAAATGGTCCAGGGGGACGTAAGCTGATCTCTCCTCTCCCGTGCTGGAAGTGACGGGCAACGGTCCCTGCGGTAGGCAAGTCCTGTTCCTAAGTGCTTCGGGTGCATTGCAGAAGCCTTGTAAGGTAGGTTTGTGACTGTCCCCATCTCACCTGAGATAAACTGAGGCTCAGAGAGGTGAAGTCACTTGTCCAGGGTGAGAATTCATACCCAGGCCTGTCTAACTCCTGGTAGCTTCTGTTACCTTGAAGATGGAACACCTCTAAACCACCACAGACAGGGGAGAGAAGCTGTCCCCATGTGGACACTGTTCTCACGGAGAGGCAAAACCAAGTGTCCAGGCCATGAACCGTGCATGCCCAGTGAATTCTCAGACAGCACACACATCCCACAGTGTCCCACCCACGTCACACCATGGAGGGCTACACACAGTGCCCACAGGAGGAGGCTGGGCTGCTCTCTTCCAATCAGCTGTGCTGCGGCAGCCTGGCCAGCTCAGTGCTAATGGCCTTGATGGCAGCCTCCCCTCCCTGTGTCCTGCTGGCCTCCTGCTGGCTATGGCTGATTTGCTCATGATTTACCACTTGGGGGCACTGACCCGTGAGGGAGACACCCAGGACAGAAGGAGGCGGGGCGGCTGTGGCAGCTGAGGTGTGTACACACGTGCATGCCCTGTGCAGGGCAGGAGGCCATCTCTCCAGGAGCAAGCTGCCCAGCCTAGCTCTCTAAGACTGGGAGAGGTGTCCTATGCTGACTATGGCACTGGGGTGGGGCTGGAGAGAGAAGGGTGACAGGAGACCTCAGCATGCGGGGGCTTTGGCTTCAACGTGCCACAGCCCAGGCGTCCTGCCCTAGGAGCCCAGCACCACTCTCACAACAGTCTGTCATCTGCTGGGTTCTCTGAGGAGCCTGGGCACAGGCACCTGACACTGGAGACAAATGCCTCTGCAGCCCCGCTGTCAGTCAACAGAGATGCAGCATGGTAAGGGGTGCTGGGAGTGACTGACACTCCACATCCCATCTCTGCTCTGTGATGTGGGCAAGACTTAACCTCTCTGAGCCTCAGCTTCCTCATTTTTAAAAGGGGAGAACCCCAGTGCCTCTGCACAGATTGGTTATAAAAAAAGTGCACGAGTGATGCATGCAGTCTCCATGATCATTATTATTATTGCTGTTCAGCGTTTCCCCTCTGTCCAGTACCCCTGGGCTTTAGAGGTTCAAGGAAATGATAAGATACAGACCCTATTTTTTATTTTTTTATCATTCATGAATCCTGGAGCTTGAGACTAAGAGGTCCCAGGTGTCAGACAAGTGGTATAAGCAGAAAGTGGAGGAGGTCAGCACAGGGAATGGTCTATCTGAGCCCATGCCAGACCTGTGCCCTGCCCCTTCCTCCTTCATGCCTCTAACTCCAGGCAGCCCTTTTCCATCTTTTGGGGCTTCCACCCACCTCAGAAATAGAGAAGGAGGCAGAGAGCCCAGAGAGAGGGGAGGCCCCTCTGCTCACCCAGACCCAGGCAGTGCCTGCTTTCTGCCTCCCGGGCCCACGTGGAGAGGCAGGTAAGTGCTGGCTGCTGCAGTGGGACCAAGTACACGGGTGGGACAGGGCAGGGACAGCCACTTTGCTAGGCTCACCTGGAGCCCATTTGACCCAATTCTGCTGCCTGGAGAAAGATATGCTTGATACATGCCACAAGAGGACAAGGGACTTGTGAACCAGGGCAGGGCCTGGCTTTCCTGTAACACTGAAGCTGGGATGGGTGAACCCCCTGCTCTACCCCTTAGCGACACAGAGGGCGAGCTTTGGCTGGTGGCTATCCAGGTCCTCAAGCACTGGGTCTCCCATCCTGTTGCTGTGAATGGGCTTTCAGCCAGGATCTGCCGGAGGCCAGGGACCAGGTCTCATTCCTCTTGTGTCCCCAGCACCCAGCATGGGCTTGGCACCCAGACCCTCAGGCAATGTTCGGTGAGTCAGGAGATGAATGAATAAGTGAATGAATGAGGGTAGGGCCGGCACATGGAACCAACACCCCAGCATGCCACTGCCACTCTGCTATAGCAAGCCAAGCAGGGACTCCTCTCTCTCTGGTTTCTGGGCTGCTACCAAGAGGCCAGGTTTCCCAGGAGGGTCATGGGCACGCAGGCCTCTGCTGAGCCCTTTGTGGTGTCCCAGCAGCATGGTGGGCACTTGTTGGATGTAGTACCCCCAGCACCTCGTACCTGGCAGCTCTCCCTCTCTCCACACCTATGGCATGGGTTCCCGCCTACAGCTGGCAGCTCAGGACTCCTGGACTCTCTCACCCCACCCCTCTTGGCTTCCATGGGGCCTCTTTCCAGCCAGCTGCCCTCCCCAGTCCTCCCCGTGCTCTGCCCACGGCTGGCCCTCGTGGATTGTTTCCAACAACCACCTGCCTACCACTGTTGTGCAGACAACCCACTTCCATCCTCCTTCCTGAAGGTCCTCAGAGAAGCAAGGGAGGCAGAGTCTGGGGGTGCTGCAGAGGTACATTTTAGAATGCATGCCCTACCGCTCTGCCTCCAAAGCACCCTGTATCCATTTCCCATTGCTGCTGGAACAAATTACTACAAATGTAGTGGCTAAAAACAACAAAGATTTATCGTCTTACAGTTCTGAAGGTCAGAAGTTCAACATGCGCCTCAGTGGGCTAAAATGCAGGTGTCAGCCAGGTGCGGTGTCTCACACCTGTAATCCCAGCACTTTGGGAGGCAGAGATGGGTGGATCACTTGAGGTTAGGAGTTCGAGACCAGTGGCCAACATGGTGAAACCCCATCTCTACTAAAAATACAAAAATAGAAGGGTACAGTGATGTATGCCTGTAATCCCAGCTACTTAGGCTGAGGCAGGAGAATCACTTGAACCTGGGAGGCAGAGGCTGCGGTAAGCTAAGACTGCCCACTGCACTCCAGCCTGGGTGACAGAGCAAGACTTTGTCTCAATCAATCAATCAATAAATATAAAATAAAATCAAACCCAGGTGTCATGGGGCTGCATTCCTTCTGGAGGCTCAAAGGGAAATCTGTTTCCTTGCCTCTTTCAGCTTCTAGAGGACACCCACACTCCCTGGCTCCTGTCCTCTTCCTCCATCCTCAAAGCCAGCAACGTAACAACCTCAAACCCCCCCACTCACCTCTGCATCCACTGTCATATCTTCTCCTCTGACCCTCCCACCTCCTTCTCATGAGGGCCCTGGTGATTAAAGGGGGCCCACAGAGATAAAACATCCCTAGGTCCTTAACCGAAAAATCCCTTTTTCCATGTGAGGTCACACAGTCACAGGTTCCAGGAATTAGGACGTGGCCATCTTTGGTGGGCGGGGGGCATAACTCTGCCCACCACGCTCCAGCCCCATTAGATGACGTGATTTCTTCCAGTAGCCCCGAGCAAGGCATCCTCATTTTGCTACCAGCTGCCTTTGACTCTGATGAGGCCAGACTTGGTCCTTCTCCCATGGCCTGGCAGGCAGCTCGGACTGCACTTCTGAGCTACCTTCAGCATGGGTCTTGGAAGAGGGCAGACCAAGGGCTGGTTCATGGAATTTCTCTCTTAAAGGATGTGGGGTGCAGAAGAGCGGGGAGGAAGCTCCCTGAAGGCAGGGACTGCATCATGCAACAAATTCACTGAGTCCCTGCCAGGTGCCAGCACTGAGGGTCCGTCCAGGGTGGAAAGCCACATGTCCCTGCCCTTGCTTTCACAGAGCTCACAGTCACCTGTGAGAAGCCAACAGTCATCAAATAGTCCTGCATATAAGGGAGTAATTCTACGCCATTATATAAGGGAGTAATTCTACCCCATTACATAAGGGAGTAATTCTAAGGTCAAAGCTATAGAAGCTCTGGAGCTCTGAAAGCCCAAGAACAGAAGAATCTGTTCTGCATTGGGAAGAGGGATGATTCAGGAATGGAAGAGCCCAGGGGAAGTTGAGAGTTCATGAAAAACAGGGAGGGTGATGTGTTCCAGAGAGGTGGAAAGGGCGTGCAAAGGCCCTGTGGCATAGTGCCCTTGGGGACTACCAAGAAGGTGGAGGTGCAGGAAAACAGAAGAGCCAGGGAAGGAATGTTTAAGGGGAGGGTGGAGAGGGGGTCGGGATGAGACCCTGCCAGGCTTCTGAGCTTCTGGTGACCGGCCTCAGAACACCACAGAGGGGTTTCTGCGACATCCCTGGCACATCCCAGGGACTCAATACATTTGAATGAATGGATGGATAGATGGAGAATACATGAATGAGACTCTCTGCCCTCCTCCTGCCCCTCACCAGTGACCTGCCCCATCCCTCCCCTCTGCACGGCAACGGTTAAACGGGATCTCCGAGGCTTGCTCACTTATTTATTTATTTTCCCCGGCTGCTAGTGCCGACCCATGCCTCCCGGGTATGGCTCCGTGGAAATGTCTGTAATCGCCAGCACACTTTAGGCATTACTTCCACACCATTTAGGGCTTTCCGCCCCAATAGCTGCTATTGCATTTCCCTCATCTCCATCTTTTGGGCTGTGCTGGGCGGAATATTTTTTTCTAAGGTTTGGTAGTCCCTGAGTTTGAGGGATCTGATGGTTTGGGGGAGGTGAGGAGAGAGATGATGCTTTAGAAGGATTTATTATTCTTCTCCCATTGCCCTGGCCCTGCCCCAGGCTTGACCAAGAAAGGAAAAAAAAAAAAAATCAGTTCAAGCTGCTAAGAAGCCTTTAAAGATTTTTGTGTTTTCCCATGCTGGACTGAGATTGGGTTGCTGATATGAACCTCAGCTTTGTGGGAGGCTGAAGGTGCTGGAACACAATAAAGGTCGTCTTGGATGAATTCCTCCTCCCCCAACCAAACACCCTCCCCGCTTCCACCTTCTTGTCTTAGGGCCGGTTCCTCTAAAGGCAGAAGCCGGGCAGTAAACCCCAAGCCCTGAGTGGCTACTCCTGGAGTAAATGCATCTGGGCTTGCTTTGGGGGGCAGACAACAGCGACAAGATCTGAGACAAGCTGTGTGACCTTGGACAAGTCACTTAACCTCACTGGGCGTGTTTCTCCAGCTCTAACATGGAGACAATCACACCTTTCTTACCGACCGGAAGGACTACACTGAGGATGGAAGGAGACACTATGAGGGGGAAAGACCCCTCTCCTTTTTTCCCTTCCCCTTCCTCTCTAACTTTCCCCCAACCCATTCATCGCCCTGTCATTCCCCCCCTTAAACCATCCAGCCTCTTATCCCAGCTCCTAGGCAGCTCCATGCCCACCTGAAAGATGACCCCAGACCAGGGAGAGAGTGTCTCAAGGTGATGACCACGGGGGATAGCCCCCCTAGTGAGTGCAGTGTGTAGGCTGGCTGTCCCATGCCACCTGCACAGTGGTGACCTTGTATCAGCACCACATACATTTGATCAGAGACAATGAGCTTCCCAGTGACACACAGATGTAAGTGGTAAGAGCAGGATTCAAACTCGTCTGTGGTACTCCTAATACAGTGCTCCTAAGCAGTGTGGGGAGTGGCCCCCAACAGGAAGCTGGCTGCCTGTTCCCAGGGGCTGAGATGATAACAGAAACCCACTGGAATAGATACGATAAAATGACAATGGGCAAAAGCAAGCCCTGGGGCTAGAAGCTGGACAGTGGCTACCTTTCCGGGAAGGGACAGGGAGAGGTACAACGGGGTCTCTAAATGCTGGCGAGGCTCTGTTTCTCCATCCAGGTGCAGTGACACAAATGCATTCACTTTGCAATCACTCCTAAAGCTGAATATTTATGAGTGTTCACTTCTTCATATGTAAGCTTAAGTAAAACGTTTCCTCAAAAAATAAAACAAAACTTAGGTAAGCTTGTGGGGGCCACCAGAGAAAATACTCCAGGAATTAATCCGTGCCACTGGGATGAGGCTTTAAGCTCCAGACAGCATAGGATGGACAGGCTCAGGATGAGCAGAACCATTTACAGAGGAGCTTCTGAAGTGACGCGACTCGCCCGAGACTCCTGGCTGAGCTCACCTCACTGTAGCTCTCAGAGCTACACCTGCCTTACTGTGCACAGGCAGGTGATCTCTCCTGTCTGCAGGTGGGGGGCCAGGGGCCACCCCACGAAGGAAAGGCTGGGCCAAGGTCAAGAGGCAGAGGGCCCACCTGGGAGGGAGGTTTAGAAGCCCAGATGGGTGGGTATAAAGAGCAAAGACTTGTGTCTCCAAATCTAGAGGAGACAGGACTAAGTGAAGAGCCTGGGGCTGGCCCTCAGCAGCTGCTTCTGAAGTGGATACGGTGCTCTGATCTCTCTAGCACTTGGCTTGCTTATCTGTAAAATGGGATAAAGGACCAACCTTCCCCACCCTCTCCCACAGGATCATTCTGAGGAAGGAAGTGCTGGGCTTGGCTCATGGTGGGAAGATGGTGCAGTGGGCTTGGATGGCAGCATTTCAGGGGAGGGCACAGCAGGAATAAAGGCTGGGCGGTGGGAAAGTGACCACTCGGTATTGAGGATAGGAATGACAAGGAACGTCTGGGGCTCAAATCCTTACACAGATCGGATGGATTTCTGACAGGGAGGGTTTGTCTCAGCCGTGGTGGGAGGTGTGGGCTCAGACTGGGAGGTGCAGAGATGGGAAGGGGTCAGTGGGAAAAGGCCTCTCACACCATTTCCCTCTCTCGGGAGCAGGACTGGGAGAGGGGGCCAGCCTGAGCCCATGACCCTCCGGGACAAGGAAGTGAGTGGGCACTGAGCTCTCCGGCCCTGGCAGTGCCCCGCGCCTGGGAGGTGGGTTAGCCGATCAGTGATGAAGACAGTGAGGGGGACGATTACATAGTACCTAGTGATTACACCAGGGTGACATCTCTCAGTGGCATTATCTCATCTGGAAAGAAGAACAGGCTTTTTAACAGATGGACAGGCGGCTTCCATTTAAGGTTATTACAAAGAGGGAGATGCACCCCTCACAGCTTCCAGCCAACACCACAAAGCTGCTAAGTAATTAAAGGCTGCTAAGAATCAGAGAAATTATAATTCCGTCAAGCCAAAGCTCAGGCTCTCTCGTTTTGCCCCTCCTGGTAGAAAACGAGGTGGGTCAGGCAGTCTGAACACACATCAAAACAGGCCTACTGTGTGGTGGGCCTCCGTGTCACAGGGGCTGCCAGACCTGTTCCCAGGCTGTTTTGAGAACAGTTGAACTTGTTAGGATAAGTGAAGGGGCCACGATAAAAATCCTAGAGCCCCCAGAAACAGGAAGAGCGACAGCAGCATGCTGGTGGCCGATCAAGACATCTGTGGACACTATGACCTGCATCTAGAAGGCAGTCCGGGCCCACCGCCCATGGGGTTTGGGGAGCTGCCCAGAGGGGAGCACCCTCATCCCAGCCCGGCTCTAGACACTCAGGGCCTTACCTAGGAAAGCAGTGCTGTGCCTCTAGCCCAGGGATGGACTCAATTTCATAGGTTCTAGAAGCCAGTTCCTGAGAATCCTCCCCAGCCACCTCTGAAGGTCAGGGTTTTGCCACTAATTGTGGGGTGACCCTGGGCAGATCCTTCACCCTTGCTCAGTGTGTCGCCTGCCTACAGAGTGTGCAGCTGGATTAAGTCACCTCCAGGGTCACCCTGTGCTGGTTTCACAGAGTCTATGTGGAGCACTCTCGGCCAATTACTAGCTGTTTCTTGATGACTGTTTCACTTTTTCCCCTTGTCCTGTTTTTATGTTTTCCACACATTTCCTGACTGCTACTGGAATGTGTTTCCTGACGACCAATGCCGTAACTTCAGCCAATCAGTCCACAGGGATGAGTCTATGTGTTGAGCTCCTTGGACTTCTAGGCAACTTTCCTGAAGAGCACGTGTGAAGCACCACACATAGTTTGTAACTGGTAACTCATGGGTATTACCTTTCTTCTCTTTTCTGTTCTTTTTCTTTTTCTTTCTCTCTCTCTCTCTCTCCCTCCCCCCCCATCTCTCTCTCTCTCTTTCTCTCTTTTTTTTTTTTTTTGAGACAGGGTCTCTCTCTGTCACCCAGGCTAGAGTGCAGTGGCGTGGTGCAATCACAAATCACTGCAGCCTCAACTTCCTGGGCTCAAGTGATCCTCCCACATCAGCCTCCCGAGTAGCTCTTCAGGCCAGGCGAGAGGGCTTACAGCTGTGATCCCAGCACTTTAGGAGGGGGCAGCAGGCAGGCTGCCTAAACCCAGGAGTTTGAGGCCAGCCTGGGCAGCATGGTAAGACCCTGTCTCTACAAAAAATACAAAAATTAGGTAGGCATGTTGGTACATGCCTGTAGTCCCACCTACTCGGGAGGCTGATGTAGGAGGATCAGTTGAACCCAGGAGATTGAGGCTGCAGTGAGCTTTGATCATGCCATCACACTGCATTCCAGCCTGGGTGACAGGGTGAGACCCTATCTCAAAAAAAAAAAAGAAAGAAAGAAAACAAAAGAAGGGTAATAGCCATCAGTTACTAAGTACAAGCGACGTGTGTGGTGCTTCACACACATGCTCTCCTTAAACCTTTACAACTCCGTGTATCCTTGTTTTACAGACGAAGAAACTGAGGCTCAGAGAGGCTAACACCTTGCTTATGGCCTCCTGGTGTGCAGTCAGAGCTCACATGTGCACAGCCCCATCGCAATGCAGAAGTCTGGTCCCCACATCACAGCTGGACACAGGTTCTCACAATACAAAGCTACTCTTGGCTGCAGGTGACGCCTTCCTAGACCCTTGGTTTCCTAAGTCCGCCCTGCCTTGGGGTACCCCACTGCCTGGAGGAAAAGGCATACAGGCAGAAGACCCTGTACTTCCTTCAACAGGCCCCACCACAGGGGCAGGGAGACCATTTAAGAGAAACTAGCTGAAAGACAACAGATGGACTCGGTGTGCGAGGCTGACAGCCCAGCACTGCAGCAGCACATCCAGCAGGCAGCTTCATCTCCTTCCATTTAGAGGTTCTTTATTTAAAGGGCGGGGGGCACCATAAAAGGTGTCCCGTTGTGTGCCATAGAATTCCCAATGCTTGAGAGCTGGGCTCCGCATAGTCCCCCTGCTTCGTATTCATGGCAGAGGGTCCTGCAGTCATTGCAATAGAATTATATGGGCCCCCAAACACTCCCAGCTAGAATCGGCGAGGAAACCGATGTAATTAAGAACATTATTACCATTAAAACAGAATAATAATTTTAATTACAGCTGGGCTCCCTCCATCTCCTGCTCCCATGCTATCCTCCTTCCTGGTGCTGAGGGTGGTAGAAGGTGCCCACAGCCTTGGCCACGCCTCCCAATGGGCACGGAAGGAGGTGGTGTTACGAAGGACATGAGGGACTGGGGGTCCTTGGCTTCACCCCACTGGGTGGAGGAGGAGGCAAGCAGCCTCAGAGTTCTGTTGGGCTAAGCCTGGGGCCCTGGTTTTGTGGGCCTCCCTCCTGGGCACCTAAGAACCAGAAGGAGGTGGCAGAAAATGTTGAATCTTCCCTGCAGGCAAGGGGATCAGGCCGGCATTTAGCCTGTGTGTGTGCGGGCAGGGGAAGGGGGTCATCACCTGCTTCTCACAAACAGTGCTGTGTGCAGTCGATGACTGAAATCATGGAGGGGCTTCTGCGGCACCTAATCCTGCAGGCTGCAAGGAAGGGGTGTCACTAGGACCGCAGCTGGATCCTGAGCTACAAGGTGATGCCCAGCAGGGGTGGCACTCACTGCAGAGAGCCAGCAGTGGGCTCTGAGTGCAGTTTCTCCACTGGAACGTCTGAGCCTGTGCATGAGGCCCAGCATTCCCTGTCACCTCCCCCAGCCAGGGCTGGATCAGGGCCTCACCCCTGCAACTTCTGGCAAATGAAAAGCAGGCCATGGCAAATTGCAAAACAATACACACAAAGATGCCAGAAGGTGAGAACGAGTTCAAAGGGCCCTCTGGGAGGCAGGACACAGGATGGAAAAAATGATGGCTCTAGCTGCAGGTGTATCTGACTCTGGAGGATTGGGAGAAGTCAGTGAATTTGTCTTGGCCTCAGTTTCTCTCATCTATAAAATGGAAAGAATAATTCTCCCCATGAGGACAAATGAAAGATAATGCAAACACTGGGAGATGCAGACGATGATATTATTTAAATAAGAACACACAAACACACACACACCCCCCTTAGCATTGTGTAGAAAGCCCTGCTGCTCTGCCCACAAGCAGATGTCGCTTCACCACTGCAAGCCCAGAGCTCACTGTCCTGGCTGCCTCGGCAATGGCATCTGCCTGCTGCGAGAGAGGAGGGCTCCAGGCATGCATCACTGTGCTACAGAGGGGACAGACCAGGGAAGGGGCAGGCACCTCAGGGTGATCGCTAAGGGCCATAGAGACGTCGTCTGGGGCTGCCGCTTGGCCAGAACAAACCCACTCTGGCTGCGGCCTGCAGGAGTCCAGAGCCCCTGCGATGATTTATTGGTCTCCCTCTCCCAGATCAATAGGTGCACGGTTATAGATGCAGAGGGGCCGCTGAGGTCCGTGGCCCCAAGGTATAAATTAATATGGCCTGTCAAGGGGCTACCTCTCCTGGTGTGGGAGATGACACGCTCATGACTGGAGCTGTCACCTCGGGGGCCACGGCAGGCACAAGCCAGTGGGAGCCCCTTCGTGCCTCTCCCCAACCTCTGGCTGCAACCTGAGGATGTAGTTTATAAATCATTCAGCATCCGACAGGCCATGCGGGAAGGTAGCTGAGGCACTGCTGCGGGCTGCGGTGGGTGCTAATAAGTTGGCCTCTTGGACCAAATCCATCTCCGCATGCTCTGGGCCTTGTCTGGCCACCACTCCAGCACTCCTCATGTGCCAAGGCACACAGGATGACAGGGCTGAGATCCAGGAAGTAGTGGGCACTAGCAGAGAGCAACGATGCTTTCAGTGTCTGGGAGGGAAGTGGGGTGCAGGGCACACGTGAAAGTGCCCTTGCCAGCTCAGTGCCAGGCCTCACTGCTCCACGCCCAGCCCTGGACCATGCATAATAAGGAACCCCTCACCCAGCAGACCAGCTGGCTGGGGCACCGCACTTTGTGTAAATGCTCCTTTTGTCCTCACACCACCCAAGGCTCAGAGGGAGCCACATGGCTGCCTGCATTTGTGAAGTCCATTCACTCGAAAGACACTCACAGAGCACCATCCACACGCCAGGCCCGGGCAGGGCACCAAGGATGTGCAGATGACCAAGCTCAGTCCTCGCTCAGTCTGGTGGGAGAGATGGATGTACAAACAACCATTTCCTGGGGAAACACACACTTACCCTGGGCCCAGGGCTGAGCACTCTATGTGCATGATCTCATGTACTTTAACCCTCACTACGATGTTTGCAAGGCAGGTATAATTATTTCTACTTTGCAGGCAGAAGTGAAGCTACTTGTCAAAAAGTCCCATCCCAGGCCTGCCTCCTAATCCTGGCTCCATTCCTTGACTGGCCTTGGGCATGTCACGTAACACCCTCCTTCAGGGTCCGTCTCTGTAGGACAGGAATAACAAGAGTGGCTGCCCCAGGAGGTGGTGGTGAGGGCTCCATGAGATCCCATGCAGAAAACAGTGTTGGGCACACAGGAACCCAACGGCAACAGCCAATTTATTATTACTGTCACCATGGAAATACATTATATATTTGAGCTCCTTGACAAATGGTGTCCAGGGATACCCCTCTCTCTGCTTTCCCATCTCCAGTAAGGAGGTAAAGGGAATCAGCAGCTTTCATCCTTATTAAGGGACATGGACAGGTGGTGCAAGTTAGTGGGGCCCAGGGCCAGGAGGTGTGGCTTCGGCTCTGACCCTGCCCCCAGCCAGCACTGAGGCTCAGGCAAGGGCCCTCCATCGCTCAGGTTCCCATGATCTCTTAGCCCAGCTTCAGCTCTCCCCATAGCAGCCTCATCCCTGCCTCAAGCTGGTCACCTGAGGCCATGGAACAAGGATCTGTCCCGGAGACCTGGGCAGGGACTCAGAGGCTCGCTTCCAGCCTGGCTTTGTTTCTGTGAGGTAACAGTGGAGACACACATCCACATAGCCACTGTCCCTCCTCAGCAGTGTCTCTGATCATAATTCAAACTTCACTTTCCTCTGGGAAATTCCAATATATGAAATGAAGCTATAGGACCCCAGAAAGTGAGTGATATTCATAGACATCATAGTCTCTTTCTCTAACAAACTCCTACTCAGTCTCTAAGGCACCAAACAAATAGCCCTCATGTACAGACCACACTGTTTCCAATATACTGTGCACATACAAAGCCACCATGGCATTTAATACATTTAGATGTAGTTAGACATTCACTTACTTGTCTTTCTCTTAGTAAAATTGCCTTCACCAAGGACAGAGAACTTGGTCTTAATCACCAGCATTTTATTGAATATACTATGAGCCGCAGGCTGTGCTAAGGACTTTTCCTAGCTACGTTCTCTCACAGCAATCCTGCATGACAGATACTGTTGCTCATCTTACAGATGGGAAAGGTGAAGTCCAGAGAGGTTACGTCACTTGTCTAAAGTCACACGGCTGACAAATGGTAGCATCTTTTTCCTATCCTGCATGCCCAAGTCAGCTCAGAATCCCTGGGCCCTGCTCAGAAGCTGTTCAACAAATGTTTGTTGTATTCATTAAAAAAAAAAAAAAAGGGCAGATCAGAGCATGGTAGGTGAGATGTGGGTTTTGAAGGACAGGCAGAGTT
Source organism: Alouatta palliata (assembly GCA_004027835.1). Lineage (NCBI taxonomy): Eukaryota > Metazoa > Chordata > Mammalia > Primates > Atelidae > Alouatta > Alouatta palliata. The sequence goes on from PVKV010020683.1 coordinate 24,049, forward strand.
GTTAGGCTGAACACCAGTACTAGTTAGAAAAGTACAGTGTGTGTGTGTGTGTGTGTGTGTGTGTGTGTGTGTGTGTGAGAGAGAGAGAGAGAGAGAGAGAGAGAGAGAGAGAGAGAGAGAGAGAGAGAGAGAGAGAGAGAGAGAGAGAGAGAGAGAGAGAGAGAGAGAGAGAGAGAGAGAGAGAGAGAAAGAAACAGACAGGCATGTATCCATTGCTGTTGAATTGGCTCTATGGCTGATAGGAGAGTTCATATGGAAGAACAGCAGAAGAGAATATTGAAAAATAAGTTGGGAAAGGTAGGCTGATCCTAGATGGAGAAAGGCCTAGACTGCTCGGCTAAGAAGGCTGAACTTGTCAGAACTTCAAGGACACAGCCATCTCAGAGACTCCAGTGGGTCCTCCAGATTCCCTGACCCAGTGAGCCACCTGGCACCACCTGACTTCTAACCTCACACTCATACTCCTGCCTAAACATCCTGGCACCAGGGTCACCTCCCTGGGGCACATTAGAGGGATGAGCAGGTGGCCCTGGGAGGAGCAGGGAGGGGGCAGTGCTGAAGGTCAGCGAGGCAGGCACGCGCTCCTAACAGAGGTACTGGAGCAGCACCGCTGGGCACAGATACAGGCAAACACGTTTGAGCAAATTGGAATGCCATAAAAGTCTATTACAGCAAATCAAACAGCAGTCAGCATGACAGCCATTAGCTTGAAATGAATACATGGGGACTTAATGAGGTCTGTCGAGGCTGGCTTGGTGAATTAAGTTGCCAATTCTAGCAGGATTTCCCTTTTCTTTACAGACTTGAAAGCATCTACGCTGCCTCGTTAGGGCTTCGACAAGTGAATTGCAGGGCCTTTCACCCTGATAAAATGGATAATTACATGGAGTACTGCTTAGTAAGGGGAGTGGGGTGGGCAGGAGGGGAACGAGAACAAACAAATCCAAATACACACCTGCCCAGCTTCTCCCAAGCGGGGGTGGCAGGAGGAGGCGGCGCTGGATTGGGCAGAGGCTTTCAGAGGGAATGGGGGTCCAGGAGAGGCGGGCAGCAGGGTGATGCATGGCCTTGAACTGCCTCCCACCCCTTGCTGTTCCTGGCCTGAGGACTTGGGTCCACGTGGGCCATGTCTACAGGCAGCCATAGAGGGACTGAATGTTCACATCCAAGATGGGCTGCCCTCAGCACCTCTCGGAAAACTTCTAGTGGGATCCTCCAAGGCTCCCCAAACCTGGCTGTTCTCACCATTACCAGTGGAGTTTTAGAAATGCAGCTTCCTGGGCTGGCTCTCCCCAGCCTACTGATTCACAATTGGAAGGGGCGGGAATATGCTTCCTAACCAGTCCCCTGGGAAATTCTGCTGGGGCATGTTTGGGACCCTCTGATTCCTCACTTTCCCAATACACAGTGCTGGATGGCTGGAGAAAAGTGGTCCTCCTACTTCTGCTTGCATTACTCCAGGGATGGGGAGCTCAGCACATTCTCAGCAAGGCAGGGGCACAGCCTATGTGCATGGGTGTGTGTGGGCAGTCTTATTACTAGAAAGCTCTTCCTTAGATAGAACTGGATTTGCCACCCTGTAACTTGCTCCCTGCGCCAATCCCTTGGGTCTGCACACAACAGACCCTATCATTATTAGGGCCCTACAGCTGAGGGAATAGGGGCTAGGAGGGTAAGTGAAAGGGTACAGATGGCTGAAATGACCAGGAGAGGAACTGAATGGGTAGGGACAGCCACCAGAGCTTCTCTGCCACCCCACAAAGAACAATAAGGCACTGAACGATGGCAAGGAGCTTCTCCTGCTGGGTTTCATCCTCTGATCACGGGATGTCAGCCCTGGAAGAGGCCTGGTTCAACCTCTTGTTTGAATCTGTAGGGTCTGAAGCCAGCAGACTAGAACCCAGGTGTCTTAACTTGGTCTCTCTCTCCCCACAAAACAGCACAGGAGCATCCACTGCTTACCTCCACCAGACTGCTGGAAACCCATCTCCTCCAGGAAACCTGCTGAGATTTCTCTGGTCACCCTGGCAGACTCTGGCATTCATACCCAGCAGGGTCTGCAGTGCTCCCCCACCCCGTTTCTCTGGCTTGCACCCTCACCCTGTTCATATACTCAGGGCCTTTGCTGCTGAATCCCACTTCTAAAGGGCCAGAGCCTGGGGTTTCCATGACCTCAATGCAAGCTGGAAACCTTGGGCTCATTTCCGGGCCAGGGGCCAGGAGACTCTGGGCTAGTACTCCAGCTGGGGTCAGAGCAAGGCAGCTAGGTTCCATCTCAGGTGACCACACCAGGCCAGGGCTGGTCAGTGCCAAGGTACCTCAGATCAGGAGTGGTCAGGCCTCTGTCCAGTTGACAGCACATCCCCACTGGCCACACTGAGCAGCCCCAAGCAGGGCATCGAGTATCAGGCCACTAAAGTGACCTGGGATGTTTACACATGAGCAAGTAAACCATGTCGGCCTTACTCCAAGGATGGCGTGTCCTTTACAGTTGGCCCCTCTCAGCCTGCCCTCTCCTTGTCAGATGGGTAGACACAGGCTTTTGTTTTTATTAGATAAGAAGGGCTATGGCGCAGAGAGGTGAAGTGACAGGCTCAGACGCACCCAGCAAGCTGGGAGCAGAGCAGGGGCTGGACCCAGGGTCTCCTGCCTCTTGTTCTAATTCCTGTCATTCCACATGCCTGTGGCCTCCCAGGTCTCTGCACAATGACAGCCTGGCTCAGAGCCAAGCCCACAGCAGACACTCAGTAAATATTTGTTAAATAAATGAATGAATGACTGAAGAGACTCTCTCCTTGGAGGCACAGGCCTTTGACGAATCCCAGGGGATTCCAGCAGGGCCAAGTGTTGGAAGTCACATCTCCTGGAGAAGGAGAGAGGAAAAAGCTGGGCCCTGGCCCAAGCGCGGGAGAGGAGAGACGTGACCCCTCATCCCCTTGCTGGTGCGGCTCCCTGCTGTCCCTGAGAGGGAAGACAGAGGGCAGCCATGCCTGCCAGGATGGCAGCTGAGCAATGGGTCTAAGGCTCATTAACTCTGAGCCATGCCCTTGGTTTCTCAGCCCAGGCCTGGAGTGCAGGCTGGCACGTAGAGACCCTTAATTAAATTAGGGAGACTTCCAAATGAGAGAGAACAGGAGCCAAGCTGCAGTCCCTGGGCATGCCGGCCACAGCTCAGGGCACCGTGCCCCCATATTTAGGACTGTGGGCTCCCCAGTCCTCTCCCACCCCGGGCAGGCGAAGGGCATGGTGCCTCTGTGGTGGCCCCTTGCACATCTGTCCTCTCTTCCATCTGGTGCAAGCATAGAACCTTTGGCTCGCAGCTGAGTAACGGAGGCCAGGGAGTGGCGTGCATGAGCAAGATCTCATCACCCTTGAGGGAGTCTGAGCTTGCCCTGGAAGCCAGGAGGCTCGAAGTTGAAGCTGTGTGACCTCAGGCAAGCCACTCTCCCATGCGTAGCCTCATGCTCGAACTGACCATGATATTCTCTAAAGACTCTTTGTTCCCTGATCCAATGGCTGATAGCATATAGGGATTAGAACTCAAATGACATGGTACCAACCTGTCTTTCCAGAGGTTCTATCTCCCATCCCAACCCTTCACTGCCACCGCACAACTCAGAACTCTGAGGGCAGGCCTGAGGGACACCCAGAGAGAACCCGCCTGCTTCGGAGTCTTTGAATCACAAACTGCCAGACCATAAGACTGCCATCAGCCACCCAGGCGAGAGGCCGCAAGCAGTGGGAACCCTGGTGCCATCAGGAGCTGGCAGCCAGCTTATTAATGAACCATTTGTAATGCAATAATTTGTACTTCTCAATTACCAGCAATGGCTTGATTTTACACACATGCACTCATGCAAACACATTCAGAGTACATAGTACAGGGGCCTGGGAGACCGCTGGGCTAGAGAAAGCCCCTTCCTAGAATTGTACGCTCCCTGAGTCCTGGGGGCACCTGATTCTGGCCAAAGTCCTGGGGTGAGGCCTGCCCGAGGCCCACAGTTGGATATGAATGGAAGGAAAGAGGGTATGACACGTGCTTCTCCCAACTCTTGTCCCACCATTGGCTCCAGCTGGAGGTGTGAGGGTCAGCCTTCAGCACAAAGCTCCCAACCTACAGCCCAGCTGCTCTTCCCAACCCCAGGCTGGGCCCCGATCCCCAGGGTACTGGCATGTTGACCAACCTGCCCAGAGTTGGCACCTGGGCTGAGGTCTGGGCAGAAGAGCCAGAGCTGCTCTCCCTGCCTGACTCTTCACCTACACGCTGGTGGTCTGGGGAGAAGCAGGTCCCCGATACCCCCAGGTATGACCCTGGCAGCTCCTACCTCAGGGATGCGGACGCTGTAGGGCTGATTGTGAAATGTGGGTGCGTTGTCATTCACATCCCCGACCTGGATGTTCACCTTCCGTGTGATCACCTGGCAAGAGAAAGCCGGGAATTAGCACTGCCACCTGACTCTGACCCCTTCCACTTGAGGGGCCCAGAAATCCTGTGACCCCAGGAACATGCCTCCAGGGCCCCAGGGGACACTCACCCCTTGGTGGTCGCTGACAGAGAACTCCACTGTGAACTCTGACTTGGTCTGAAAGAAAAGTGAGACAGTGAGGGGGCAGTTAGGTGGTGCTGGGTTAAGTCCTGGCTCCCAGGCCCTAAATGGGGCGGGAGGGGCTCCAGGATTGCCCTAGGAGCTTGCCTGGAACCAGATATCCAAAGGTTTCCCTAAAATACCAGCATTGCCCTTTGGGTTGGGGAAGCAGGTGTGGAATATGGATCCTTGCTTTAAGAGAGCAATAAAAGATAGAAGCTAAGCATCTTGGTGCTAGTCTTGGCTCTGCCTCTAAAATGCCATGTGACACTGAGCAAGTCACTACACATCTCTATGGCCCTTTCCTCAAACGCAAGGAGAGGGTAAGGGTTGGGAATGTGTCACAACTTTACCTTAACTTGCTAAGGGCTACCCTGCTGTTAATTCCTGCTTCTCTGGATATTGGGGGAATGTTTACTGGGGGTAGGGGTAGACGTGTACCCTCCATGGAGTCCCATTCTACAAGGGATGAACCCAGGGTCACTGTCCTTCTTGCCTCTCCAATGTAGCTGCTTGCTTGGAGATACCTCTAACGACCTATTCCAACCCTATGTCCACACACCAGCATTGGCCCTCGAAGAGGAATACCATTCAGGCAAGAGGAAGCCACTTCGGAGTCAGAATGGGGTCTTAGAGGAAGATCCCAAAAGATGGTGGACCATCCCTCCCCTGGCAACTCCTCCTGTTCCCAAGAGAGAACAAGGGCAGGGGTAGGGGCAAGTCATACCTCTCTGTCCAGTGGCTGCCGGAGCCACACCACACCGGTGTCAGGCTCCACTGCAAAGAAGCGAGAGGCCTCCTCCCCAGACACGCCAAACACCAGGGGGTCATTGTCCATGTCTCGGGCCAGCAACTGGGTCACAGAAGAACCTGGAGTAGCCAAGGGAGAAAGAAGAGGGAAAATATGGGAGGTCAGGTTTCTGCCTTCCTACCTCGCCCAGGTGGCTGAACTCTCAACAGGGAGCTGCCACTAGCAACCCTCCAGCAGGCCACGGATCATGCGTCTGTGGGCTCTGACCCAGGTACCCTGCCTCCACCCTGGTCCACTTGTCACAGTGCATCATGTCTGTATCAGGGAACCATCACTCACCATGTTCTGGGTGTGTAAAACATAGCTGTGACTTCTGCCTGGCCCCCTTTCTGATTTTAATTTGCAGACCTCCTTCTCCAAGTGGTTCAGATGAGGACAGGCCCTCAATATTTCAAGTTCTGTGTTCCAAGATCAGCATGTAACTCAGTGCTAGCCAATCAGAGCGTGTCATTGATGTCACCTGGTCCTGATGATTGGCTCAGGGACCACGGAAATGTGACCCAAACTAGCCAATCAAAGCCAGCCTTGGGACTTTTGCTGCAACTACTGGGAAAGAGGCGCTCTCTTTCATGGGGGTTGCTCATTGGCACTGTGGGCAGCCATCTTTGACACCACACAAGAAGAACCTGCCTGAGAATGAAGCCCACAAGGAGGAAAACAGAGCCAAATGATGTAGGGAGGGACAGATTCCTGATGGCTTTCTGAGGGTCTGCAGCCAGCTCTACCTGATATTAGCTTCATCCTGTGGACTTCTCAGCTATATGAGCTAATAATTGCCCTCGCAACCTTTTCTTTGGCCTAAGTCAGTTGAGTTGGATTTCTGTCTTTTGCAAACGGAGCACCTTTTCTAATTCAGAATACTTTGCAAAATCTTTTGGCATTCATTCAAGAGTGACCAGGTGGTGGCCTTACGATGAACACTAGAATATGCAGATGTTAAGAAGATGTAGCTCAGCCTCAAGGAACTCCAGTCTAGAACTGGGTGGCTAGGTCTAGTTCTTGTCCTCAAGAAGGGGACTGAGAAGCAGGTGTCATCCCTTACCAAGAAGCAAAGCCCTGGCCTGAGGCCACCTAGGCTTCAAGATGCCTGGCCTATATCCTGCCTAAGAAGTGCAGGGCATCTTCTCCTGGGGCTCACAGCTCCCCTGTGTAGCTTTCAGGTAGGGTCACCAACTGCTCTGCTTTGCGCAGAACTGAAGCATTTCCCAGCACATGTGCTAAAACCAGGAAGCCCCAGTTAAACCGGGATGGTTGGTCTCCTTAGCTTCAGGAGGTCCTTAAACTCACCAGAACTGTACACAAAATGTTATGCATGAACAGTGCATCATTTTCCAAAGGCAGTGTCTATAGTCTTCAACTGATTCTCAAAGGGTTGAGCAGATCAGAACCATGGCCTTAGGCAAATCACTGATTTCCAGGTTTCAGTTTCCGCTATAAAATGAGACAGACACCACCTGCCCCAAATACGGACTCACATTTACCACATAGCTCTGCAAATTAAGCTAGATAGAGGGAAAGTATTCCAGATTCTTGGAATCTAGAAAAGAACTTTCAGGACACCGCTAACGTTTTTGAGCCCTAATCATAAGCCAGGGCATTATCGTAAGCACTGATTCAGACCATAATGCGATTCTCCCCATTTAATGAATAAGGCAACAAAGAATGATGAGGTGACTACCTCACGGTCAGCGAATGTCTGAGCTGGAATCTACATACCAGGCATTTGGGACTCCAAGCCTACATTTGTTTCCACAGCACAGACAACTCAACACTCGATATGTAAACTCAAGATTCAGGACTTCACGGACATGACCTATTGGATCCTAATAGGAAGCCCAAGATTTGGAAAAGGAAGACACTGGGCATGCACTGGGCTCTTATGAGATGCCAGACACGAGGTCCATTCATGTGGGTTCTCTCATTAAGTCCTCTCAGCAAGTCTGTTTAGTAGTTGTTATTCTACCCATTCTACAGATTAGGAAGCTGAGGCTGAGAGAGGCAAAGTAGCTTCTCCAAGGTGAAGCAGCAGAACAGCAGAGCAGGAAATGGCAGCATCCAAGATGATGGGAGAAAGTGAGGAGGAGGAAGATCGTGGAACATCTTCAGAGCCCAACCCTAACCCATTTCAGATTTGGAGAAGCTGAAAGCACTTAGCAAGTTGCCCAAAGTACCATGATGAGTCGAGCCACAATGGCAGGACTCAAACTCAAGTTTCCAAACTCCCAGATTCCCAGTTCAATGCTCTTTCTAGATGGTGTAAGAGGAAGTAAGTAAAAGTCATAGGTAAGTCAAGCACATCTTCCCAAAATTGCCTGATAACAAATAAGTGTTTTATACTAAAATAAACAGGAAGACACTGGGGGCAGCATTTGATTAACTAATCAATTTTTTTTTTTTTTTTTGAGACAGAGTCTCACTCTGTCTCACCCATGCTGGAGTGCAATGGCACAGTCTCAGCTCACTGGGTCCTCCACCTCCCAGGTTCAAGTGATTCTCCTGCCTCAGCCTCCTGAGTAGCTGGGACTGCAGGCGTGTGCCACCACACCTGGCTAATTTTTGTATTTTTAGTAGAGATGGGGTTTCACCACGTTGGCCAGGCTGGTCTCGAACTCCTGACCTCATGATCCACCCGCTTTGGCCTCCCAAAGTGCTGGGATTACAGCCATGAGCCACCGTGTCCCACCTTAATTAATTAATTTTTTGGAGATAGCGTCTTGCTCTGTCACCTAGGCTGGAGTGCAGTGGCACACTTTTGACTCACTGCAACTTCCACCTCCTGTGTTCAAATGATTCTCCTGTCTCAGCCTCCCCAGTAGCTGGATAGAGGCATCTACCACCACGCCCAGCTAATTTTTTTATATTTTTAGTACAGATGGGGATTCACCATGTTGGCCAGGCTGGTCTCGAATTCCCGACCTCAAGTGATCAGCCGCCTTGGCCTTCCAAAGTATTAGGATTACAGGTTCAAGTCACCACGCCTGGCCTAATTTATTTATTTTTAATTTATTTTTAAAGATATAATCTAAAGCTGTAAATGAATTCCAGTCTCTGCTGACTTCTAGGAGCATTCATTTCCTTTCCATTGCTCTCAGGTGTTCTTTAGTGGCAATGTGTGAGAAACACTGAGTTACTTCCCAAAGCCCTGGGAAGATTCCAGACGGGAAAACTGAGGCCCATAAGCACCCTGCTTGTCCATAGTGCAACAGTGAATCTATGGCAGCCTGCAGCCCTCTGGACCGCAGCCCTCACTTGCCGTACCTCAGGGCCCAGCCCAGGTAAGGGATCTGGGGCAAAGCTCCCGTTGGCCAAGGGGATTCCAGGAAGACCACCCTGCCCTTCCAGTCAAGGTTGCACGACTGAGCCCAATATCCCAAATGGCTCTCCCAGGCCTGACGCTCAGGTCCTCCCAAAAAGGGGGGCACTGAGCAGGACAGGGATGGGGCCATCAGCTGCTGTCACCCACCCTGTAATTTCCTGGACTTTTATCCATTTTCCCCTCAATTATGTGCTGCTCAAAATGGTCCTTTTCGGCTTCCTCATGGGCTCTTGCCTGCTCATGCCTTCTTTGTGTCCTAGGTAATTGCTAGTGACCTTTTCTAAGTGTACTAATTAAAGGTGCCGATTTAATATTATATTTAAGACAAGACACCCCGCAATTTTCCAGCTGGGCACATACTCCCCCGCCCAGTGTTACTCTGCCTCTCTACAGAAGCTGGGCCCAGCCCTGGCATCTCCGGGAAGCAGGGCTCGTTTCTGCCCCAGGGGAGGTTTCCAGTAACCTCTAGTTGTGCTATTCCTACAGGAATGAGGCCAATCTCTGGGGTCCAGCTCCAGCCCAGTGCTCCTAGTTACAGCCATGCAGGAGAATCATCTCTGGCTGGGGGACCCTGGGGTACATATGCCACACAGGTTTGCTTCCCACCTGAGAAACAGAATATACCTTGCATCTCAGGGCTGAAGAATACCTGGAGTTCCTTTTGTAAAAAATTGTGGTGAAATACATATCACATGAAATTGACCACTTCAACCATTTAAAGTACACAATTCAGTGGCATTTAGTACAATCACAATGCTTCGCAACCATCACTACTAATTCCACAAGATTTTCACCATTCCCAAAGGAAATCCCATGCCCAGGAACCAGTCACTCCCCATTGCTCCCTTCCCCAGCCCCTGGCAACCACAAATCCACTTTCTGTTTCTACGGATTTGCCTATTCCAGATCCCTTACATGAATGGAATCATACAATATGTGGCCTTTTGTGTCTGACCTCTTACACTTAGCCTAATGTTTTCTTGGTTCATCCACACTGTAGCATGTATCAGTACTTCACTCCTTTTTAATGGCTGAATAATATTCCATTGTGTGCATGTAACACATTTTGTTTATTCATTGATCAGCTGATAGCTATTTGTGTTGTTGCCACTTGTTGGCTATTGGGAATAATGCCGCTATGAACATTTATTTATATGCAAGTTTTTGTTTGAACATGTGTTTTCAATTCTTCTGGATGTACACTTAGGAGTGCAATTGCTGGAACATATAGTAATTCTATGTTTAAATTATTGAGGAACTGCCAAAGTGTTCTCCATGGTGGCTATATTACTTTACATTCTCACCAGCAATGGATGAGGCCTGGTATTTTTTCAGTGGTAAGGAGGATACCCTGCTATTCACAGGGCCTGGAACACCCTCTTATGATAGAGAGATGGGAGCTGCCTGGGTCTTTGCAGCAGATGCTATTGGTACCCCGCCCTCTATCCCTCAGCACACACATTTCCATACACGCCAGCCTGACCTCCAACTGCTAGCGCCTGTGAGTGTTCACCCAAGGGGTCCTGGCCATCAGAGACTGCTCCTCCTGAACACAGCACAGTTAGGAAGGGCCGAGGGACGAATGCCCCAGCAGTGGAGCTCACCAAGTGACTGTGGAAGATGATAGATAAGGATGACCTTATTCACCATGATTAGTGCTCAGCAATGTTAGCCATCATCGTCATGTTAGAACTGTCCTCAAAGTTCACTCACAAAAGCTGCTTAGTCTTTCTTTGCAGATAAAATTCCAAGAATTTCGAAACCTTCCTTTCTGGCTTGATTTTCAGAGCTCTGTGGATAAGGTGGGTAAACAGCCCAGCTCCCGCACCTCTCAAGGGCATAACTCAGATGTCCATGTTCTACACTGGCAACTCGGTTGATGACAGCGCATCTTTATGGCTTCCTTACTTCCTCATTCCCTACTTGTGTTTCCTGGAACCTCCTCCCCTAGTAAACTTCTTGCACGTTGAGTCCTCATTACAAGGTCTATTTCTCAAGGAGCCCAAATTTCCAATGCATGTCTGAGACTGCATTGGAACTACTGTAGAGCTTTACAATGCAGATTCCCAGGCCCTCTTGACTGGGTTGGCTAGTGGGAAGCCCAGAGGATAAACTTTTAAACGGCAGCCCCCACTCTCCCTGCAGGAGATGCTCACACACAGCCAGGTTAGAAGTCCTGTGGCTGGTTTATAGCAGGATGATATTCAAATATTTAACAACAGTCACAGTACAGGCATCAACCAATCAGAAAAAACGCTGGCCATAAACAACCAGACTAGTCAGTACTGCCTGTAAGTCAGCCTGGTTTATGGCTCCCATTTTAGATGCAAAGAAAAGCTCTTCCCATACCAGGATGATGGAAAGACCCAGTCTTAAAGCTGTGGCTCAATCAGTGCAGCATATAGCAGCGGATTCTATGCACTTGGCCTCTCCTACCTTCATGGGGAAGGGACATCCAGCTAGGCCAGACCCTCCACTCTGTGCCACCCAAACCATGCCTAGCCTAACCTCATGGGTGGAAAGCAGAACATTAAAGAACTTAATCACTGTGCATCTACGTTCACACCAGCGTTCTTTGCGATCGCCAAGAAGGGGGAAGCAATCCAAGTGTCTGTCCACAGATGAATGGATAAGCAAAACATGGTAGATATAGCCAATGGAATATTATTCAGCCCTAAAAAGAAAGGAAATTCCGACACATGCTACAATATGGATAAACCCTGAGGACATGATGCTCAGTGAAATAAGCCTGTCCAGAAAGACAAACACAATACGGTCTGATCCCCCTGACATAGGGTACCTAGAGTAATCCAATTCACAGAGACAGAAAGTAGAATGGTGGCTACCGGGGGTCGGGAAGGGCAGAATGGAGAACTGTTGATCAATGGCCGCAGTTTCTGTTTTCAACATAAAAAGAGTTCTGGAGGTTGGTTATGCACCAGTGTAAATGTGCTTAACACTACTAAACTACACCTTTAAAAATAGCTAAGATGGCAGATTTTTTGTTATGTATATTTTACCATTTATATATTTTTTAAAACAACCTTAAATCAACCATGTCGAAGGCCCTGGTGATCTGGCCAAAGATAGCATCCATCACTGCATCTCACAGGCTCACTGGGCTGAGCCCCATCTGGCCCCATGGGCCTTCTTTCTGTTCCTGAACAGGCCAGGTTGGCAGCTGCCTCAGGACCCTTGCCCTGATTGTGCCTTTGGCTGGGCAGTTTCCTACCCTAGGTCACTCCACCTCCACGGCAGCTTCCTCATTATTCACCTCTCAGGTCAAGAGTTAGCATTCTGGGGAGGCCTTCCTCAAATTCTCAATCAGCAGAGTCTAGCTAAACAGATACCTGGTGACTCAGTGTCCCAAGACTCCAAGTTATTGTCTTCAAAGTCCTCTCCCTCTGAAAGGATCTGCTTATTCTCCTGACTTGCCAACCACCTACCCCAGCCCCTGCCGGTCAGGTAACACATTCAGCCTGACCTGCCGCATTCCCTGTCATATCCGTAAGCCTAACACAGGAATAGGTTTCCTGGAGGCATTCAATAAATAGTCATTGTGTAAATAAATGAATCCTGCTAACTGCCTAGAGATGTTAGGAAAAGACAGCCCCCCAAAGTCATGAAGGTCTCTGAGCCACGACTACAGGAGAGAGTATAGCAAGTTAATTCTTAATTGTGTGTACAAATGGACAGGGGAAAGGATGGCTGATCAAAACCTAGTAACACCCAAATCAGTAGCACTTGGCTTTGGACCCAGGCAGGAATCACAGCTGTGCAATGACTGGGGATCCAGTCTCTCAGGAACTGGCTCTGTACCCAATCCTGGGGTCTGTGTACCCCATCTTGAGAGCTGAGTACCCTGTCCCAGGATGTACCCCACCTGAAAGGCCAGGGGCCCTGTGGAGGTAGGAATCTGCCCAGCAGACTGCCACGGCCCCCTGGGAGGTGCAAAGATGGTGGCACATCCTCCACCGTGGCCTCGGCCCTCAGCAGCAGTCCACATCTGCCTTCCAGGCAAGGGGCGGACAATCACAGCTTTCCCTAGGCCCCGCTGGGCGCATGCTGATCGCTGAGATGACTGTTATTACTATTATTGTTGTTATTTGCACTAAGGGGCAAGGGCTGGGATTGGGGTCATGCGGCTCCTGGAGAGCAGTGCCTGCTAAGATGAGGGGCGGGCCAGAAACTCAGGCAGGGCAGCACAGGCTGCAGGCCTTTTATTTTCTCTAGATGAGAGAAGGATGAAAGCAGTATTTGTTTCCAGAACACGGAGAGGGTGAATAAGCTGTGGGAGAACATGGCTTGCTCCCTTCTTGCAGCAGCGTCTTTTTTTTTTGAGATGGAGTCTTGCTCTGTCACCAGATTGGAGTGCAATGGTGTGATCTCAGCTCACTGCAACCTCCGCCTCCTGGGTTCAAGCGATTCTCCTGCCTCAGCCTCTTGAGTAGCTGGGACTATAGGCACATGCCACCACACCCGGCTAATTTTTGTATTTTTAGTAGAGACGGGGTTTCACCCCCATGTTGGCCAGGCTGGTCTCGAACTCTGACTTCGTGATCTGCCCGCCTCTGCCTCCCAAAAGTGCTGGGATTACAGGTGTGAGCTACCACACCCAGCAGCAGCATCTTCTTAAAGCACACCTTCCATTGTGCCACACATTGTGCCTGCCTAGTTCTCAGAGAATTAAAACAAATTCCTTACCATGATGTCCAGTGCTCCTCCCAGGGCATCTTCAACCTCAGCGGCCATGTACCTTTCCCCCTGCACCCCTGGGCTCAGCCTGCCAGACTGCTCTCCCCGAAAGTATACCAAGCCCCTGTATGAATTCATTGTCTGTACCTCTGCACAGCAGGCAAGAGGCCATCACCCCTTGAAGGTAGAAGCTGATGTTCTGGGACATACTTGGCAAATCTCCTTTCTTCTCTTCCCATCCCTCATGATTAACCACCGCTCCTCTAAGGCCAGGGAGCCAGCCAGTCCCAGCTCTTGCCCACACAGACCTTACTAATCAATCACAGCACCGTTTCCCATTGAATCTACATTCAACTTCAGAATCCTTCACAACACAGGGTTCCATGCAGCCACCATAATCGATCCAAAAAGGCACAAGAAAGCAAGGCTTTTGCAACCTGTAACCTAAAAGGACTTCACACCAGCTGTGATCTACTGTCCTTCCCCATCTAGCGGCCAAGAACCTAGCAGTCTGCCCCTGCCAGGCTCAGAGCTGTTAGAGAGAGAGAACCAGCTTTGTTGTCTGCAGGCTAGCTTAGAAAAAGGGACTAGCTACGGCTGAAGTGAGAACCAAAGAGACAAAGCCCCCTTCTCATTTTGCAGAGGGAAGCAAGGGTCCTGGCTGGGAGAGGGCTGCCTGGGATAGAGCTGGGCACGGACAGTGGGCCCCCATCCTCAAATTCCAAGGCCATGGGTATGGCCAGGGTTTTCTGAGAATAACCACTCCTCACTCCAACCACCCCACCATGGCCATCAAGCCTGCTGTACACCCCCTCCCCCTAGAAGGGAAACCTACCCTGCTCCTCCTGGCTGGCCTGGGTCCCTGCAAGGACCGGGCTCCTGCCCTCCCACTCTCCCTAGGATGGGCTCCCCAGAGCCTGAGCTGGCCTTGGAGCCTGCCCTCTCATTTGTCTCTCCTCTGGAATTAGACATCCAGGTTAAGTGCCTTTTGATTCCTGGGGATAATCTTGTTTGTCTTAGGTCCCCCCCACCAACCCCCGACTCCCCTGCCTTCAGTCTCTCAAATCCCCTGGGTCCTGAACTTGGTTTGACCTCAGGGGAGTTCTTTTTTCATCTTAGGCTCCACCAATATCCCTACCTGGGGGAAGTCAGAGGGAGTGGAGTGAGCTCTGACACTGGCCCGCTCTCTCCTGAGAGGCAGGCGGCCTCCAGGCTCACCCTCCACTGACTGACACCCACACTGTCATCAGAAAACCCTTGCCCTGGATCAAGGGAATCATCTCTGCCTTCAAAATCCACAGCCCATCATCACTTCTGCTCTCTCCTGCAACTCTGTCCACGTGGAGTAGATGGCACGAAGTGTCTGGGGGAAAGGAAACCAGCTTTCTGTTCCCTGGGCATGAGTGGTACCACACTCAGTGGCTTTCATTCATTCACTCTGTCATGTATTTCTCCTAATGGCTCTACACACAGGCGGGTTGGCATTCCTGTTATACAGGTAAGAAAACTGAGGCTCAGGCCAGGTGCAGTGCCTCATGCCTTGTAATCCCAGCACTTTGGGAGGCCTAGGTGAGTGGATCACTTGGGGTCACGAGTTCAACACCAGCCTGACCAACATGGCGAACCCCGTCTCTACTAAAAATACAAAAGTTAGCTGGACGAAGTGCCACACACCTGTAATCCCAGCTACTCGGAGTCTGAGGCAGGAGAATTGTTAGCACCCAGGAGGCAGAGGTTGCAGTGAACTGAGATCGTGCCATTGCACTCCAGCCTGGATGACAGAGGGAAACTCAAGAGAAAGAGGGGGG
>PVKV010020684.1:0-39264 GCA_004027835.1 Alouatta palliata
AAGCAATTCTCCTGCCTCAGCCTCCCAAGTAGCTGGGACTACAGGCACGTGCCACCATGCCCAGCTAATTTTTGTATTTTTAGTAGAGACGGGGTTTCATCATGTTGACCAGGATGGTCTCGATCTCTTGACCTCGTGATCCACCCGCCTCGGCCTCCCAAAGTGCTGGGATTACAGGCGTGAGCCACCGCGCCCGGCCGGCCAAACCCTTTTTAAAAAACTTTTATTTTAAGTTCAGGGGTACATGTGCAGGTTTGTTACATAGGTAAACTTCTGTCATGGGGGTTTGTTGTACAGATTGTTTCATCACTCAGGTATTAAGCCTGGTATCCATTAGTTATTTTTCCTGATTTTCTCCCTCCTCTTACCTTCCATTCTCTGATGGGCTTCAGTGTGTGTTGTTCCCCTCTATGTGTCCATGTGGTCTCATCATTTATCTACCACTTATAAGTGAGAACATGTGGTATTTGGTTTTCTGTTCCTGCATTAGTTTGCTAAGGATAATGGCTTCTAGCTCCATCCATGTCCCTGCAAAAGGACGTGATCTTGTTCTTTTTTATGGCTGTATAGTATTCCATGGTGTATATGTGCCACATCTTCTTTATCCACTCTATAACTGATGGGCATTTATGTTGATTCAATTTTTTTTTTGCAATTGTGAATAGTACTGCAATGAACATACACATGTAAGTGTTTTCATAATAGAATGATTTATATTCCTTTGGGTATATACCCAGTAATGGGATTGCTGGGTTGAACGGTATTTATGTCTTCTGGTCTTTGAGGAATCATCACACTGTCTTCCACAATGGTTGAACCAATTTACATCAACAGTGTGTAAGTGTTCCTTTTTCTCCACTACCTCACCAGCATCTGTTATTGTTTTCAACTTTTTAATGATAGCCATTCTGACTTATGTGAGATAGTATCTCATTGTGGTTTTGATTTGCATTTTTCTAATGATCAGTGATGTTGAGCTTTTCTTCGTATGATTGTTGGCCACATGTATGTCTTCTTTTGAAAAGCATCTGTTCATGTCCTTTGCCCATTTTTTAGTGGGGTTGTTTTATTCTTCTTAATTTGTTTAAGCTCCTTGTAGATACTGAATATTAAACCTTTGTCAGATGCATAGTTTGAAGAAACTTCCTCCCGTTCTATAAGTTGTCTTTTTACTCTGTTGATAGTTTCCTTTGCTGTGCAGAAGCTCTTTAGTTTAATTAGATTCCATTTGCAGTTTTTGCTTTTGATGCAATTGCTTTTGGTGTCTTCATCGTGAAATCTTTGCCTGTGCCTATGTTCTGAATGGCATTGCCTAGATTGTCTTCCAAGGTTTTAATAGTTTTGGATTTTACCTTTAAGTCTTTACTATATCTTGAGTTAATTTTTGTATATGGTAATAAGGAAGGGGTCCAGATGCAATCTTGTGCATATGGCTAGCCAGTTATTCCAGCACCATTTGTTTAATAGGGAGTCTGTTCTCCATTGCTTGTTTTTGTATTTCTGGATTCTCTATTCTGTTCCATTGGTCTGTGTCTGTTTTTTATTTTTGTAAATTTATTTTTATTTATTTATTACCAGTACCATGTTGTTTTGGTTGCTGTAGCCCTGTGGTATAGTTTGAAGTCAGGTAATGTGATGCCTCCAGCTTTGTTCTTTTTGCTTAGGATTGCCTTGGATATTAGGGCTCTTTTTTGGTTCCATATGAACTTTAAAATAGTTTTTTCTAGTTCTATGAAGAATTTCAATGGTATTTTAATAGGTATAGCTTTGAATCTATAAATTGCTTTGGGCAGTATGGCCATTTTCATGATACTGATTCTTCCTATACATGAGCATGGAATGTTTTTCCATTTGTTTATGTTATCTCTGATTTCCTTGAGCAGTAGTTTATAGTTCTCCTTATAGAGATTTTTTCACTTCCCTGGTTAGCTGTATTCCTAGGTATTTTATTCTTTTTCTGGCAGTTTTGAATGGGAATTTGTGCCTGATTTGGCTCTGGGCTTGACTGTTGTTAATGTATAGGAATTCCAGTAATTTTTGCAGATTGATTTTGTATCCTGAGACTTTGCTGAAGTTGTTTATCAGCAAGAAACTTTCGGGCTGAGACAATGGGGTTTTCTAGACATAGGGTCATGACATCTGCAAACAAAGATAGTTTGACTTCCTCTCTTCCTATTTGAATGCCCTTTATTTCTTTCTCTTGCCTGATTGCCCTGGCCAGAATATTCAATACTATGTTGAATAGAAGTGGTGAGAGAAGGCATACTTGTCTTCTGCCAGTTTTCAAGAGGAATGCTTCCAGCTTTTGCCCATTCAATATGATGTTGGCTGTGGGCTTGTCATAGATGGCTCTTATTATTTTGAGATATGTTCCTTCAATACCTAGTTTATTGAACTTTTTTTCTTTTAACATGAATGGATGTTGAACTTTATTGAAGTCGTTTTCTGCATCTATTGAACTAATCGTGGTTTTTGTTTTAGTTCTGTTTATGTGATGAATCATATATATTGATTTGCATATGCTGAGTCAATTTTGCATCCCAGGGATAAAGTATACTTGATCATGTTGGATAAGCTTGTTGAGGTGTTGCTGGATTAAGTTTGCCAGTATTTTATTGAGGATTTTTGCATCAGTGTTCATCAAGGATATTGGCCTCAAGTATTCCTTTTTTTGTTGTGTCTGTCAGGTGTCAGTATAAGGACGATGCTGGTCTCATAGAATAAATAAGGGAGGAGTCCCTCCTCTTCATTTTTTTTTGGAATAATTTCAGTAGGAGTGGTGCCAGGTCTTCTTTATACATCAAGTAGAATTCAGCTATGAATACATATGGTACTGGGCTTTTTTTGGTTGGTAGGCTATTAATTACTGCCTCAGTTTCAGAGCTCCTTATTGGTCTGTTCAGGGATTCAGTTTCTTTCAGGTTCAGTCTTTGGACGGTGTATGTTTCCAGGAATTTGTCAATTTCTTCTACATATTCTAGTTTGTATACATAGAGATGTTCATAATATTTCCTGATGGTTATTTGTATATCTTTGGGGTCAGTGGTAATATTCCCCTCATCATTTTTGATTGTGTTTATTTGAATCTTCTCTCTTTTCTTCTTTATTCATCTAGCTGGTGGTATATCTATTAATTTTTTCACAAAACCAGCTCCTGAATTTGTAGATCTTTTGAATGCTTTTGTGTCTCTGTCTCCTTCAGTTCAGCTCTGAATTTGGTTATTTCTTGTCTTTTGCGCACTTTGGGATTTGTTTGCTCCTGGTTCTCTTGTTTTTTAGTTGTGAAGCTAGGTTGCTAACTTGAGATCTTTCTAACTTTCTGATGTGGGCAGGCATTTAGTGCTATAAATTTCCCTTTTAACACTGCCTAAGCTTTGTCCCTGAGATTCTGGTATGTCACACCTTTTGCTCTCATTAGTTTCAAAAAACTTCTTGATTTCTGCCTTTATTTAATTATTTACTCAAGTCATTCAGGCGAAGGTGATTCGCCTTCCATGGAATTGTATGGTTTTGAGTGAATTTCTTAGTCTTGATCTCTAATTTGATTGCACTGTGGTCCGGGAGACTCTTTGTTATGATTTCAGTTCTTTCACATTTGCTGAGGAGTGTTTTAATTCCAATTATGTGATCAATTTTAGAGTATCTGTCATGTGGTAGTAAGAAGAATGTAGTTTCTGTTGTTTTTTACTGGAAAGTTTTGTATATATGTATCAGGTCCATTTGATCCAGTGCTGAGTTCAGGTCCTGAATATATTTGTTAATTTTCTGTCTTGATGATCTGTCTCATATTGTCAGTGGGGTGTTAAAGTCTCCCACAATTATTGTGTGGGAGTCTAAGTCTCTTTGAAGATCTGTAAGAACATGATTATGTTTTTGGGTGTTCCAATATTGGGTGTGTATATATTTAGGATTGTTAGATTTTCTTGTTGAATTGAACCCTTTACCATTATGTAATGTCCTTCGTCTTTTTCGATTTTTGTTCATTTAAAGTTTGTTTTGTCAGAAACCAGGATTGGAACCCTGCTTTTTTCTGATTTCCATTTGCTTAGTATATTTTTCTCCATCCCCTTATTTTGAGCCTATCTCATTGCATGTGAGATGAGTCTGTTGAAGATAGCATACCAGTGGGTCTTGGCTCTTTATCCAGCTTGCCACTCTGTGTCTTCTCATTGGTACATTTAGCCTGTTTACATTTAAAATTAGTGTTGATACGTGTGGATTTGATCCTGTCATCATAATGCTAGCTGGTTGTTTTGCAGACTTGTTTATGTGTTACTGATTTGTGCACTTCAGTGTGTTTTTGTAGTGGCTGGTAATGGTCTTTCTTTTCCACATTTAGTGCTTCTTTCAGGAGCTCTTGTAAGGCAGGTCTGGTAGTAACTAATTCCTTCAGCATTTGCTTGTCTGCAAAGAATCTTATTTTTTCCTTCAGTTATGAAACTTAGTTTGGCCAGATACAAAATTCTGGGTTAGAATTTATTTTCTTTAAGAACATTGAATATGGGCCTCCAATCACTTCTGGCTTATAGGGTTTCAGCTGAGAGGTCTGCTGTTAGTCTGATGGGGTTCCCTTTGTGACCTGCCCTTTCTCTCTAGCTGCCTTTAACATTTTTCTTTCATTTTGACCTTAGAGAATCTGATGATTATGTGTCTTGGGGATGATCTTATTCTGGAGTATCTTACTGGGGTACTCTGCACTTCCTGAACTTGAATGTTGGCCTCTCTGGCTAGGATGGGGAAGTTCCCATCAATGATATCTTGAAATACATTTTCCAAGTTAGTTCCATTATCTTCCATCTTTTTCAGGTACACGAATGAATTGTAGATGTGGTATCTACATAATCCTATATTTCTCAGAGGTTTTGTTTATTCATTTTTATACTTTTTTCTCTATTCTTGTCTGCTTGTCTTAGTTTGGAAAGGTAGTCTTCAAGCTTGGAAATTCTTTTCTTCACTTGGTCTATTCTGTTATTAATACTTGTGATTACATTATGAAATTTTCGGGGACAGGAGTGGTGGCTCATGCCTGTAATCCCAGCAGTTTGGGAGGCTGAGGTGGGTGGATCATTTGAGGTCAGGAGTTTGAGACCAGCCTGGCTAATGTGGTGAAACCCTACCTCTACTAAAAATACAAAACAAAACAAAACAAAACAAAAAAACCATATCTGGGCATGGTGGCACATGCCCATAATCCCAGCTACTTGGAAGGCTGAGGCAGGAGAATCGCTTGAACCTGGGAGATGAAGGTTGCAGTGAGCCAAGATCATGTCACTGCACTCCAGCCTAGGTGAGTTGAGACTCCTTCTCAAAAACAAAAAAACAAATTTTTGTAGTGTGTTTTCAGTTCTATCAAGTCAGTTACATTCTTCTGTATTCTAGCTATTTTATCTGTAAGCTTCGGCAATGTTTTATTATAATCTTTAGTTCCTTTGCATTTTGTTACAACATACTCCTGTACTTCTTTGAACTTCATTCCTATCCATATTCTGAATTCTGCTTCTATCATTTCAGCTATCTCAGCCTCAGCCTGGTACTGAACCCTTGTCAGAAAGGTGATGTTGTCCTTTGGAGGAAAGAAGGTACTCTGGCTTTTTAAGTTTTTGGTGTTCTTGTGCTGATTCTGTCTCTTGTTTGTGGGCTTATCTACCTTCAATCTTTGAGGTTGCTGACATTTGGATTTTTTTTCTTTTTTCTATTTGATGACCTTGAGGGTTTGATTGTGGTATAAAGTAGATTTGGCCAACTGGCTTTGTATCTGGAAGATTTTAGGGGACCATCGTTCAGCTCTCAACTCCTGGACTATATGTTCTAACTTTGGATGACCTGTATTGGGCCCCAACTTTGTTCTCTGGTTCCTTGAGGTTTGGAGTCTACTTTGCTGGGGGGACCAAGGTATGGCAGCTGCAGCCAAGTACTAGTGAATTCAGGGGTGCCTGCCTCCCTGTGGGCATTCACTATGCCAGTGGAGGCAAGGCATTTTGGGGGGAACAGGAGGCTTCTGCTATAGACTGTGTGCTTTTGCACTGGAGGTGGTGTTGGTTTGGGGGTAGTGTTGGTTTGGGCATGGTGTTAGAGAGGTGGTGTTGGTGAGGTGGTGTTGGTTTGGGGGTAGTGTTGGTTTGGGGTGTTGATTTAGGGGTGGTGTTGGTTTAGTTTGAGGCTCTTGCTATAAACTCTGTGTACTTTTGCACTGGAGGTAGTGTTGGTTTGAGGCACTGGCCAGTGCAGGTCTGAGTGTCTTCTTGGTATCCCGCAAGCAGGGGGGATTGCTCAGGGTGTGGGAAGATCCTCTGCTCTCCATGCAGCATTACTGCAAGAGTGAGGCACTGGCAGCGGCAAGGCTTGCTGGCTGTATGCCACTAAGTTTCTGTCAGCAATGCTGGGGGGGCAAGTAAAATAAAACCCACTTGTGCAGACATGTGCCTGCAAAGTGATGTGGGGAGTTGCCATGGGCTCAGGGGAAGCTGCAGTATGGGGAGTGAACACCTGGTCTTGTCCATGGCAGTAGGGGCTGTCTTGCTGGAGTTCTCCACTGATCAGACATGGCCCACTGGTGCAGAAGCTATTCTGTGGGCCCCCACAGCACACAAGATGGCCCTGAAAGTAGTCATGGCCAGGCTGGGGCCCTGGAAGAGGCAAACAGACCAAGAAATACTCAGGTTGGACCAGCCCTGTCTGATGTGCAAGACCTCTCTGCAGAGATCAGGTCTGAAAATTCCCCTAGGGCCAAAGTCTCTTATGGGAGCAAGTCAAACCTAGAGAGATGGCCATCCCTCTCCATGCTCTGCTATAGACGTTCCTGCACTAAACCCTCTGGGCTCCATCCACATCAGCTGGCTTACTGCTCTACCACTTTGCAGTGGGTTAGGAATCATTCAGTACAATCAGCCCAGGATGGAGAGTCTGTGCTGTGGGCCCAAGCCAGGGGCTCCCTGTCTGGTGACAAGCAGTTAGAAGGTAGGGTGGGATGTGTGGGAGATGGACTGGCCTCCTCTCCTTGGGTCAACTGCTGCTTATTGGAGGTGTGGATAAGGCATTTAGGGCCCTTGCTCCTTTGTTAGTCCGAGGGTAGCAAGGACAGTTCCACTGCCAAGGTAGTGGCAGAGAAACTTTCAGTTGTCTCTGGAGGCTCTGTCCAGGGAATTGCTGAGTTGCTATTGGCTTGATAGCTCTGGTGGGGTGTGGCTAGAGGTCCAGGCCTGGAAGACCTGCTCATTGAGGAGATATGGGAGTGGGCACCCACATAACAGTCTTTCCACTTTTCCATAGACTTGCTGTAGTGTGCTGGGGCCCTGCTCCAGTTCCTAGTCCCTTTAGATTTTCCAGTACCTGGAGATATCACCAGTGAAAGCTGTGAAACAGCAAAGATGGCAGCCTTCCCCTTTCTCTGGGAGCTCTGTCCCTGGGAGATACAGGCCTGTTGCTGGCTCAAACACATCTGTAGGATGTGGCTGAAGACACTAGTTGGGAGACCTCACCCAATCAAGGGGAATGGGATCGGGAACCTGCTTTCAAAGGTATTCTGGCCCCATTGTCGAAGAGCAGTTGTGCCATGCTGGGGGTACACTTTAGCCCAGAATCACCTCAGACACCCTGAAGCCCAAAGACTGGAATGGCTAAGTTGCTCAAATATCAAAGATGGTGGCCTGCTCCTTTCCCTGGGACCTTTGCTGAAACCTCTGTCAGTCAGAGAACACCAGTTGGTATAGCCAGAGACCTCCAGTTGGGAGGCTGTACCCAGTGATGAGGAATGGGATTGGGACCTGCTAAAAAAAGCAGTCTGGTCACATTTTTATAGGACAGCTGTTCTGTGCTGGGGTACCCCTTCCACTCCTGGTCGCATAAGCTCTCCAAAGCCTGAAGGCTGGAATAGCCAAGTTGCCCAAACAGCAAAAATGGTGGCCTGCCACTCCCTCTGGGAGCTCTGTCCCAGGGAGTTTTCAAATCTCTGTCAGCTGGAGAACACTGGCAGGTGTGGCTGGAGGCCCCAGTTGGGGGGGTCCCACCTGGTGAGGATAAATGGGATCAGGGACCTACTTAAAGAAGCAGTCTGGCCACATTTTGATAGAGCAGCTTTTCTGTGCTGGGGGATCCCTTTTGCCTTTGGTTAGTTTGGACTCTCCAAAGCCCAAATTCCATAATGGCTAAGTTGTCCAAACAGCAGAGATGGCAGCCTGCGCCTCCTTCTGGGAGCGATGTACCAGGGTGGCACAGTGTTGCTACTGGTGGCTAGCTAGAACTCCAAGCCAGTGTGTCTTATCCTGTGAGGTGCTGCAGAAGTGATGCCTGTAGACCTCTGCTGATCTCTCTGGATTCAGCTTCTTTCCTGGGGTATGTATGGGGGTCTAACCTCCTGGGGTATGTGTGGAGTCTAACCTCCAGCTTGGCCAGAGTCGCAGCTACTTTTGCCTGGACACCCAGAAAACTGAAGTATCTAAAGCTCTTGGATCTCTGTGTAAACCTGAGCGGCTGCTCTGCTGAGGCTCCACATAGCTGTGCATGTCAGACTGAAGGCCCTGATGGAGTGAGTTCAGAAGTGATCTCCTGACCTGAGGGTTGCAAAGATCTGTGAGAGCAGTGCGGATTCCCAGGGCTGCACATTCACTCACCACTTCTCTGGGAAAGAGTGCATCACTTTACTCCATGTCTCTCCTTGGTGGGCTGTCTTCCTGCCTTGGTTTTCTCTGTTCTCTGTGGGTTGAGTTGTTTCCTTGATTAGTTCCAATGTGAATACCTTAATGTTTCAGTTGAAGATGCTGTATTTACTCATCCCTTTCGTTCCTCCCTTTGAGAGTCACACACATTAGCTGCTTCTAGTTGGCCATCTTGGCCACTCCCACCCTAATCTTTTCTAGCATAAAAGAAATTAATAACATGTTGATCTACCTCTTCTCTCTCTGTAAACGTATTTAATAATTCTGAATTTTTTTTGCATTTCTTTACATTGTTAAGCTGTTTTATTTTTAAAAATTGTAGGTCTAACTCTTCCTGGATTACTTTTATATAAGGACCATATCTCAAGAAATAAATATAATTCACATTCAAATGCAGAAGAATCTGTTGGAAAAAATTCAGAGGACAGGATAAAAGCACTCAGAAACAATGCCAGGAGAAGGCATTTTTCACATAATATCACTGATAAGAGTCTCTTGAAAATTCTTCTTGCTCTGTTAATTGTTACCAAATATAGAAAGTGAACAAAACAGGCTGGGCGCGGTGGCTCACGCCTGTAATCCCAGCACTTTGGGAGGCTGAGGCGGGTGGATCACGAGGTCAAGAGATCGAGACCATCCTGGTCACATGGTGAAACCCCGTCTCTACGAAAAATACAAAAATTAGCTGGGCATGGTGGCACGTGCCTGTAGTCCCAGCTACTCGGGAGGCTGAGGCAGGAGAATTGCTTGAACCCAGGAGGCGGAGGTTGTGGTGAGCCGAGATCGCGCCATTGCACTCCAGCCTGGGTAACAAGAGCGAAACTCCGTCTCAAAAAAAAAAAAAAAAAAAAGAAAGTGAACAAAACAATATTAGTATTAGAAAAAAAAATCTAAAAATAATGACATTTTAGATCTGCTTTGATCTAAAGCAGAAGGGAAGACTGCTTTGTTCATGGTTACTCTTTTTGGGATACAGTTCTATGTTGCTTTACTCAATTTATCAAATAGCCAGTCAGCAAATATTTATTGAGTGTCTGTTATGTCACAGGCACTCTTTCAGGTCCTTAAAATACATGAGTGACAAAGAGTAAAAGATTCCTGTTTATGGCTCTAACATTCCAGCAGAGATAGCAATTTCTGTTTTAAAGTTAATCACGCTACAGAAATGTGAAATAATATTGATGCTGTAAGGAGAGAAAAAATCAAATAAGTGAAATAAAAAAGAAATGTGAAGTAACACTTAAAATAAAAGAGGCTGTATTTTATTGAATATGCTCCAGGTTTTATACAATATCATAAAACACAAAAGATCTGGCTTTTAAGAAATCAATGTCCTCATCATATAAAAACATATAAAATAATTTTTGTCATATAAGTGAATCAATAATAAAACCATTATCTCAATAATCATAAACTAATTACAAAGTGATTACTCATCTCAGAAAAACCTTGGCAGAGTTTAAATAAAAGTTTCAAAATACAAAACTTAGTACCAAAATTAAGGCAGTGTTAGGTTTCTAATTTTGCTATTCAGATGCTAACTGAATACTCAAAATTCAGTAGCTAATACTAGCTAGGGTTCTAAACAAGACATAGTTAAAATGAAAGTTTAAAAAAGAATCATAAATTTCAGTATCACCATGATGACAATTTTAGGATTTTAATTTTGACACCCTAGTCTCAAATTTGTATTTGATGTGGTTGTATAGCTAGGCAGTACTGAAGTGGAAGTTTCAAAACAAATTAAAATCAAAAGTTAAGAAAAAAATATGAAGGCAATTTTAGGGTGTTTAATTTGGCACTGTAGTTTCAAAATCATACCTGAAATTTGACAGCAAAGTATCAGATTCATTTATATAACAGTGTGACTGATCTTTATGTATGGTTTGTGAAACATATATGCAGTGTCACTTCAGAAAACTGCCATTATCAACTTGAATTGATTAAGGATATCCATTACTTTCCTTGGCATGATACAAATAAATTACTAAAGTATAATAGTAACTGATAAATATAAGTGATAATACCATCATATTACTATGAAACTCTTACAGATTGATTATGGTATAATAAAATTTAGCACTTTCATATTTTTGAAAATTAACTTGTTTCTCTAACTGGCTTAATTTGGGACAGTTTGAACATCAAAAAGAATGACAATGCAATGTAAACCATACCCAAATTAAAAAAAAAAAAATCCAAGGCATGATAGTGAAAGTCTTCTTTCTAGAAGAATAGCAGCTAATATACATAGAGCGAATCTCAGAATTAGAAAATCACCATATTCCCCTCTTTAAGAGGTGACAAAACCATTGGTAGACAGTGGTTGGGAAACAGAATAGTCTCAGGATATCACTCCATAGATTTATTTATTAATTAAAGAGATAAAATGTGCTTTGAGAGAGAGAAAGCTGTTACCATCTTTACTAAATAGGAGAGCCTGACCATATCTGAAGTTTATCTAAATGGGATTCCTGATGAAGTGTTTATTCTGAATCTAATCACACAGAGACTTGTCCGACAATTCCAGATTTTTTGGATTTTCTGCAGGACTGTTTGCCAGGACATTTCAAAGGATTCCAAGAGAGAATATTGGTGTCCATGCTATGATGATTCCTCACCTCTTCCCATCCGTTCTCTGACCTGGCCTGCATGACTCTTTTTGTAATAGTTAGGGTGTGGTATGTACTGCTGAGGCCCACACCTATTGCTATATGTGTTGTTTGGGAAATTGTCATCTTCTAGGGCTGTGTGATTAAAGAAGAGCCATGGGGAAATGTCTCTTCCAAATTTAATCTTTTCATTATTAGAAAATATTTTAATGACTTGTTTTCAGATATTTTCTTATAATTTTCCATTTTCATGCATTTATTCTGACATTTTATCTTGTATTTGTAATCAATAAAGTGTTAATATTGTCATATTAATATTACATGATTTAAATTAGGAAAAATGTGTTTTCTATTACAAATGAATAGTGGAAAATTTAAGTATAGAAAGTAATATTTTCTATATGGGGCCATTTTACTCTCTGTAATCTCCTGAATTCTAATTCCCACTGTAGTGAGCTGTAATGTTAGAAATCAGTTTTCTTAAAATCAATTTTTAAGCCTATTTTTCTAGATCTAAAGACTTAAAGCTAAAAGTTCTTGAAAAGAAGCACATTTCAGTTATGTTTATAACTTGAAATAAACATCAAAACATCATACTGAAAAACAGAAGGGAGATATCTTTTCTTGAGGAGAGACTTCTCTGCAGTTAAACAGCTCATCATATGTTTGGAGTACACAGACAATACACTTCTTTTTTAGTGTAGAATTCTTCTTTTTTCTTGTAGAATTATCATTGGTATGGAGGTTATACAGGGAAAGTAGAAAATGTAGCCAATACCAGGAATCCTAGGAAGTGTCTAAACTTCATCTTTTCCTTTGTCCTTAGCAGGTGACTGTGGAAGAGGTTGGGATAAGAAGAGATTGCTTCTTTTACGTATTTAGTTCATACTTCCTCTCTGGGTATTTGGCAATAAATAACTCATTCTCTTTGTTTGTCCTAGTGTTGAAAAATTTTCCCATATGCCAGAGACAAAATGTTACAATGACACAATGTGAAATTGTAAAAAGTAGAAAAAGATGAGGTATGGACATAGTGAATGGAAGTTCATCCCTTTAAAATTATTGGCAGAGTAGATTTTACATAAGCTTCAATTAAGTGGACTTGAATGTAAATTCTAGCTCTGCAGCTTACTAGGTAAGTGACTTTAGTCAAGTGATTTAATCTCTTTAAGATTTAGTTTCCTTATTATAGGATATAATAATATAATTTTTCTTATGAGGTATTAGTTGAAATAGTATAAGTACATTGTAGCATACAGTGATCCCCTAATAAATATAGGTTATCATTAATACATTGCTAGGAAGACAAAAATGCAACAGGGAACAAATGATATAACTGTCTTATTGATAACAGAGGATGGATTCTTGTGGACAAAAAATTTAGAATTGAATTTTCAAGGGGTCATCTCTTTCACCAGGTGTAATTAGGTTTGCTGTTATGGTAACATAATATGTCTGCTTATCTTCTTAAACCAGCATCATGGAAAATTAATCAATAAACAGAATTCAGTGTATTTGTGGGGCATTTTATATTTTATGGAATCATTTGTATTATCACCTTCACAATGCTTGCCGCATTCTCAGACCACCTGTTATGTTATTTTCTTAACATTTTTCTTAAAATTCACTTATCTTTTTAAAAAATTCATTGAAGTCTCACTTAAGCACATAATTTGTAAAATCATGGGTTTGTTGTGCAAGTTATGTTTTTCTAATGCACTCTAAAACAAATACTTTAAAAGAATTACACCTATAGTCCATATACCACCCATAATCATCTCAAGTACTTCCAGTGAGATGTTATTGCACTTTGGAAAACACTAACATACATTATCCTTGTTAGTTTTTATAATAGTTAAATGAGGTTAATAGAGAAGGCATAACTATCTCCATTTTAAAGATGAGAAAAGCAGGCTCATGGATAAAATATCATAGTAAATTGCCAGAACTGGTCCTGATACTCATGCTTTCTTTAGATCAACCCAATGCTCTTTTACTATAATTAATACCAACTTCTTTAAGGAAACTTAGAGCTAAAAGTAAAGTAAAATTTTATATATGTAGACCTGACTATTTTGTGGTAACTTGAATATAGGTCAATCTGGGAAAAAAAAAAAAAAAAAAAAAAAGAGGAAACAAAGAAACCGAGAGCAGATTACCAAGTTGTGGTAGGTTAGCCTAAGATAGCTGCTGATTATCTTAGCCGTCTAGTACTCACAGCTTTGTGTAATCCCCTCCACTTGAGTAGCTTGCTCCTACCAATAGAATACAGCAGTAGAGTAGATGTCACGTCTCTGATAAGTTTGCAGAAGATTGTGACCTCTGTCTTGCCAGAGTACTTCCTCTCTTGCTGGTTTTGATGAAGTGGGCTGCCATAGGAGAGAGACTTACATGGCAGGGACCTGAGGGCACCCTCTGGCCAACAGAAAGCAGTAAACAGATGCCCTTGGTTCAACATCCCTCAAGGAAATGAATCCTACTGACAGGTGTGTTAGCTGGAAAGCAAATGTTTCCCTAAGGGAGCCCTCAGATGAGGTCCCAGCCTTGGTAGACATCTTGACTGCAGCCTTGTGGGAGATTGTGAGGCAGAGCTATTCTCAGAATCCATAGGTGTTTTAAGCTATGAGTTTTTTTTTTTGTGGGGGGCGGCAAGTGATTATTTGTTATTCAGCTATACATAAGTCTGCAAGAGTCATTCCAGGAATGATTCAGTGGAGGTAGAGTCATGTGACTGTAGGTCCTAGGCACTGGGAGTTCTAATAGAATTGTGACATCTAACACTGGACACCTTTTCTTTCTCTCTTATTCTCCCATTTTTCTCCTTTCCCCTTTTCCTTCTCTCCTTCCTTTTATTCCTTCTACTTTTTTTCTGTATTTTTAATTAACAGAGCAGTTGGAACCACAAAAGCAATGTCTGTATCTACAAAATGTCATTATGCATACTTAGCATCCACGATGCCCTACCTAGGGCTTCCTGCCTAAGAGGTGCATCTGTAGAAGGTGCTCAACAAAAGCATGGCTGTTGGTGATATTGGATCACTGTGGAGTTATTCATTGTTGTCCATGCCATTTTGAGTTTTCATTTTTTTTATTTATGGGAGTGTCTTTTCTTTTTTAAGGAGCTTTGTATACTCATTTTCTCTCTCTCTCTCTTTTCCTCCACAGGCAGTTTATAGCACTGACCTGTCATCAATACCACTTGCTGTCTTGGATGTGGAGATAATTTTTCCTGCTGGGATTCCCTCTACAAAATTAAAAATATTGGGCACTAGGAAATAACATTCATGCTTTAAATTGTCTTTTCTATTCACACCAGGCGTTGCCAGCCCTTAGGCCACAGACTGTGGCCTTTGTGTAGTGAATAGAAAAGACGATTTAAAGCATGAATATTATTTCCTTGTGCCCAGTGTTTTTAATTTTGTACTGGTCTGTGGCCTGTTAGAAACCAGGCTGTGCAGCAGCAGATGAGCAGCAGGTGAGCAAGCATTACTGCTTGAGTTCCGCCTCCTGTCAGATCAGCAGTGGCATTAGATTCTCATAGGAGCACAAACCCTATTGTGAACTGCACACGCAAGGGATCTGGGTTGTGTGCACCTTATGAGAATCTAACTAATGACTGATGAGCTGAGGTGGAACAGTTTCAACTCAGCCCTCTCCTCCTCACCATCCCCACCAAACACCGCAGAAAAATTGACTTCTACAAAACCGGTTCCTGGTGCCAAAAAGGTTGGGGACCACTGTTGCACTACACTACCTAAAAGATTTTCACTTTCACAGTGTTGCTTGCTTCTGTTTTACATGCACAAGTAGCTAAAACTAGCCTTCTGGTAAATGGAGGGATGGAGCAGGTGGTGGGGGAGGAGTACATATGGACAAATTTGAATCACAATTTCCTCACTGTATGCCAGCAAAATTTAATAATAGCACCTAAACATACACATGCACATGTAAATGAGTCATACTATAAAAACTTTTAACAAGTGCTGGCAAGTCAGATGGCAGACTTACCCCGAAACCTGCCACTCCAATAAAAACCTCATAATTAAAAACAAGGCTGTCCATAAAGTGTAACATATAATAACAATTATTTGCAACTGGTATGAGGCTAGATTAGAAAGTTAAAAGTTATCTTTCTCAGATAAAAACACTTTTTCTATACAGTATGCAGATTATCATCCATACTTTGAGTAGTGAGATGCCACTTGCTCCAACAATCAACACCTGCTGCCTTTGGTCCAAGAAGAGACTGAGGTGATACAGTTTCACCTGTTTTATAAGAACAACACTGGTGTTTGCCATCTGTTGACAGAGTGCCTACTACGTGCCAGATGCTTTGTTGGCACTGCATGTGCTATCTCATTCCATTTTCTTTACACTCAGTGAACAACCAACTACATTTATATTGCACTGAGGCTTAAAGTGGTTTACTGACTTGCCTAAGATTATACAAGTAGTAGGTGGCCAAAACAGGGTTTGAACCCAAGTATGCTTGATTCCCAAAACCATGCTTTTAAAAAAGACCAAAGGTGTAACTTTGATAAAAGACATGAAGTTAATGAATATATGAAAGCTGGTAAATAGCTGCAGTGTGGTCTTAGACCAGATCCTGTTGAACATGTGTTAGGATAGATAAGTGAAGGTTCTTCTCTGTTGCTACCTGGTTCTCAGTTGGTTATTACCTGATGTGCTTTCCACATTAAAATTCTATTATTTTGGCCTATAAATTCACCCACCCAGGCTTGGCTAAACAATGAAACCCTGAAATTTGGCATGTCGTTTTTTCAGAGTGCCTCTATGGTAGGTGGTCAGAATGAAAATGGAATTAAAAGTTTTGTGAAGCTATAGCACTACTTTTTCATTATGTTCCTCCCTGACTTTCTGCCTTAGGTGTCTACTTTGGTGAGATATCCTGGGAGAGATGAAGGTGAAAAGAAGCTGAAGTTAGGATTGGGGAAGAGATGAAGCAGTCAATAAAATTCAAATTCTTATATCCTGAAATGCAACTATTCTTTCTCCAACTTGGTTTTTAAGGAGTGAAAGAAAGCTCTGTGCATGAGCAGAATGTCTTAGGGTAGCTGTTAATAAAAAAATGGATGGTGGTTAACTCCCATTTCTTAGAATTTCATCATTCTTTGAAAGTATTTATCATACACAATCTTTTAAAAAAATCCTTAATAACATACTGCAGTGTAGAGGTTGGCAAACTTTTTCTATAGAGGTCCTGACAGTAGCTTGTGTTGCTTTTGTTGTCCATAGAGTTTCTTTCACAGCTACTCACCGCTGCTGTTGTAGTAAAGACTCGGCCATAGACAACACATGAATGAATATCTATGTTCCAATAAGACTTTTTAAAATAAAATTAGGCAGCAAGACAGATTTGACATAAGGCTCATAATTAGCTGATCTGTGGTATAGTGAAAGGAGTTCAACTAGAGTTTGATTATGGCTCTGCCATTCTAGTTGGGTATTTTGGAGAAAGCTATTTAATTTAGATTTGATGTAGTTTTCTTATATGTGAAATGGGGATAATAAAACATACTTCACAAGACTATTAGGAAGATTAAGCTATGTAGCTAAATAGAGCAAAATATTTGGCACCTAATAGATGCCTAATAAATGGTGACTATAATGATTATTATCATTACTGTATTATTAAACATTTCTCTTGGGTTTTTTAGGTTGTTTGTTGTCGAATGTATTTAGAGAAAATAAATGCTGTTGAAGGCAGCTGGAACTGTTTTGCTGGCTTATCATTGAAGTTCTAGTTATTGTTGGTGCTTATTTCATAATTATGAAACTAATTCTTTTGAAAAGAACTTGAAGCAGAGCAACAAGAACTAACAGAGAACTAATACCATCCTCTCTCACTTCTTATTGCTCTACTTCAAGTTCTTTTGAAAAAAATTACATAGATATGGGTGCATGTGTTTGCTTTATTTCTTTATTTTCCTTGTTGGGTAATCGTGAATCTGTTGATTGGTGTCAAATATGGGTCTCACCTATCCCCATGACCGTAAGCTTCTATTGGTGTCAAATATGGGTCTCACCTATCCCCATGACCGTAAGCTTCTATTGACTTGAATTCAGACTATCCCTGGTGGCCCTGTAAGTGGGAAAGTTTGGGTGTATCTAGCTTGGTCTGTGGTGCCAGGAGGGGGTGGATGCACCTGTTCTACTTGTGGAACGTTGGCACCAATGTAGTGGTTGCTTCTCTGAGTGTTTGCCTGTGTCTGCTTTGTGAAAGGTCACTGGTTGATTTGAGCTACTAGGCTGTTTATGCCACATCCTGTGCATGCCACACTGGCTTTCTTTCTGTATTGTTTCTAGAGATAAGTTTGGCCCAGAGACGTCAGACGCTGTGGCTTATGATAGATTTTTCTAGAAGGAGGAGAGGCTATTATCACATCTGAGGATCTTGAGTCATTGAAGACATGTACTGAATTAAAGATAATTTTTTGACTAAAGGAGAAAATTGCATCAATCACAGTGAAGGAGAAGTCACAACACAGGGCCTGGAGTGTTGTCTTAGCCACAGATTGAAGGGCTACAGTTAACAGACAACTTTCAGTTTCCGCTATTGAAAGGGATGGTCAGTCTTTCCCTCTTCTCTTTTCTTGAGCTCCATTTCTCATCTTTATTTTTCTCTCCTTTCTTATGAAGAATAAAGACAAATGATAGCAGATTACCTTAGGCTGTTATGGGGCAGGGAATCCATTTAATTACAAAAACTAGGTCAAAAGTCTCACTTTCCTCTGTTTGAATTGAAATAATATTGTACATGGGCTAATTAGATTTGAGTGCTGTAAACATGAAGATAATGCTTGCAAAGTAGCTACAGAGAAAGAAAAAGCCTGAAACAACCAGTAGTGTTTAGGACCAATAGTATAAGTGTTCACACACTGCACATTTGGATAATACTGTAAGACACAATTTTTTGATAGGCTAAATAGCAAATATAAGTCCTCCCAAATTATAAAAAAATTGTCATTATAATTCTAGAGGTATAACAATGTGTAAGTTGCATCAAATAACAAAGTTAGTCTATTACCTAAATTATTTCCTCCTGTTTTTTTCACTTCTATGCATATTTTTTTACTTCCATGCTAGAGCTACCTCATTCTTTTAAAATTATGAAATATCCTATAATTTATTTATATTCCCCTATTAATATATTTTTAGCTTATTAGTTTACTTAAAAAGGTTTATATTTGCTTATGTAATGGCAGAATTAGGAGTCACATGTCCATTTAACAGAGTTAGGAGTCCCATGTCTATTTAACAGAGTTAGGAGTCACATGTCCATTTAACAGATAGTGTATTCTTCTGCAACTCCTCTGCCTTCATGCAGACCTTTGAGAATGATCTCTTGAAACAAGGCAAAAATGCCTTTGAAGAGGTATTATAGATGTTCATATCTGCTTTGTGTCTGTTTCCATGACTTAGCTGCATTAGAGACCCAGCTCTATAGTGTAACTCAAAATCCACCAAAACTAATACTGTGGTTAGATTCTGGTCAAACAAGTTGCCATTAATCCAGATGTAGGATAGGATTGAAAGGTGGTTCTTCCACACCCTGATATCAGTGTACCAATTTGTGCATTCTTTCTCCCCTTCTTCCTTTACCACCCTCATATAATTATTTGTATACGTGTCTGGCTTCCTCATTGCTCTGAGGGCAAGGATCATGCATGCCTTATTCATATTTGTATTATTTAAGGCTTCTACTCTGGGTTCTACTATGGGGCCTGGCCTAAAGTGATTGTTCAAGAAGTGTGTTTTAGAGAAATCATACATAAGCTAGAAATTCTCATTTGGATTCCTGTATCTGAACAACTTTCAGCTCCTTCGGTGGGATGAAGAAGAAAAATTAGGTTTAAAGTACATACTGTTCAGTATTAATGTAGAATTTAATAGCTTCCATGCAAGTGCAGAGTCCTCTGTTGTTTCCCAGTGTTAATCTCACTTCTATCTGTAGCCATGTCTCAATGCTGGGTGACTCTCTTCTGGCATGTTTCGGCAAGACTACCTCGTTTGTGTAATGTACATTGGCTTCTAGTTTCCACAGGAATTGTTTATATGCATTTAATTTTAGCTTTTGGGCTATAACATGTCATTGTTCTTTTTACTTATCTCCTCTTACTTTTGGAAACAGGACAGGCATCTTCAATACTTGCTGTTCCTGTTTGGTATGCTCTTAGATTAATTTTAGCTTTGCTCTTCAGCTTTCATGATACCTTAGAACATTTTTCAGTCATATTTCCTGTATAAGAAGATAGAGACTGTGTCACTTTGTACTTCCACAAAGGGAAGTACAGATTGAGAAGCATAATTTAATTCTTCCAGGGAACTCGTATTTTGGTGTGAATGGAAATTAAAGCAATGTATTTGGATTATTTATCTCATTTGATTGTTCTATATTCAATTTAGAGGATATTAAGCTCTTATTTAGTTTTATTTATTACAGTCATAGTGAATCTGCAAAAAAATATATCTGGGGCTTAGTTTTCATATTTAGGGGAAAATGAATACCCTAGAGAATAATAATAAACATTAGATAAAACAATGTTTTCCTAAGAGTCGGCAATGAAAAACTGTAGATACTCAAAGCAGTCTTGCACAAGTGCTTTGAAAAGTCTGTTGCACAATTCTATTTCTTTATAGTACTTACACAATCATATTTCATAATGGCTTTCTATAAACAATGTTCTTGACAAGGAGCTTAAAGATGCAAAACTAGAGGAAGCACTTTTGGGAGAAAAAACTTTTATATTTGCTTACTTCTACACTACAACAGACGTAAAACTATGGACTTTTTCAGTGCAATTTTCATATGTCAGTTTGAGAGGAGACAGGAAATGTGAAACACTGTAGGAGGTATGAGTTTGCCACCTAGAGGAGAGAGCTGAAATTCAACTGTTGTCCAATTTCTTTAGTATAATTCATTAATTAATTTATTTACTGATTTAATTATTCAAAAATAATTATCTGCTAGGCTTAACTATTTTGCCAGTGCATATTTGATAAA
The DNA here is from genome assembly GCA_004027835.1 of Alouatta palliata. NCBI lineage: Eukaryota > Metazoa > Chordata > Mammalia > Primates > Atelidae > Alouatta > Alouatta palliata. The sequence goes on from PVKV010020684.1 coordinate 20,292, forward strand.
CCTGTTCAAGATTTATGAGCTCAAAGAAACCACAAACTGTATCTTACTTTAATTGCTCAGCTGCCTCTTTAAAAAATCTTTTAAGAGAGTGTAACACAAATATCTGAACAATTCTAAATGTCCATACTTAGGATGGACATTACTTTAGCTCTTGCAGTATAATAAAACTTTATTCTTTTGTACTAATTCTGTCTTTTTTTTAATGTTTAAGAAACAAGTTGGATATGGACAAGATGTAGTTTCTTCTGTTGAGGAACTAGTAGGATAATAAGTTAGTGATAGAGACCAACAATGCTGATACATTTTTAATGACAGAGATTATGTCTAGAAAAAAATCTGTCATTTGGTAAAGACAAAGTATGCATATGTATTCCTTTGTTTCAATTACTTTAAAGTTAAAAAACAATTATTTATCTCCTTTTGTACGACAAGCAATATCTGGTATAGTGTATACATAGTAAGTTTTCAAGAAATAGTAATTTCATTGTTGACTTGATTATTTTGGAGTGAAACTTAGTCTGGAAGAGATCCTAACATTCATTTATGTGAGAACAGTTTGAATTAGGACATGGAAATTTTTTCCTTGTCAATATTTATTTTTAATGGGTTTAGAATTTTAGAAAATGGGTTTAGGGATTTAGAAATTTATTTACTAAATAATTCTAGGGAACAGTACCTTAAAAATATTAAAATGACAAAAACTGAAAACCACATCTAATTTGTTAAGGCCAAGAATCATTAAAAAGGGATCCAAGGCTTTAGACTTTGTTGCTCAATGGAACTAGAATCATGAATATCTCACTCAGAGGAAGCCATCTCATCTTAGTGGTTTAATCTTCTGTGAGTTTCCCATGTTCTCTCCCTGCAAGGACCATCTCAAATCCCTCAGTAGTCCTGTCTTTATGAAACTGGTATCATTTTTCTTTTAGCTTTTGTCCTTCACCTTCCTGTGGCAACAAGAGTCAATTCTCCATATATAAATACTCAGTCACAATTTTAGCTGTATCTTAATTGTGCAACATCTGTTTACTCTGTGTTTTAACATCTGTGTGGATAGCAGTGTTGTAATATTTTGATTGTAAGCTTCTAGGAGGTAGAGACCAGAATTATTTTCTCCATGTTTAGAATGAGAAAATACAGATCACCACAATCAAAGTAGAATGGTAGCTTATAGAAGGAATTTGGATGATTTATATAGTCTCTCAAAAAAACAGATTATAGTAAGAAGTGGCTGAGCAGTTAGCTACGTCACACTGCATGGTTTTTCTGACCTCTTAGCTCCCAAATAAACTTTGCGAAATCTTCAGGACTTCAACATTTTTTCACTCCATTTGTTATGGGCTGAATTGTGTTCCCCCCAAATTCCAACATTGAAGTCCTAACTCCTAGTGCTTCAGAATGTGACCTTATTTGGAAACAGGGTCATTGCAGATATAATTAGTTAAGATGAGATCCTGCTACCATAGGAGAAGCTCCTAATCATGGTGTCCTTATACAAAGGAGAATTTTGGCCATGGAGACATGCACTGGGAGAATGCTATCTGAAGATTCCAGTTATGCTGCTACAAATCACAAAATTAACAGAAGCTAGGGAAGAGACCTTGAATAAATTCTTCCCTGTAGCCTTGAGGGAGAGCATGGGCCTGCCAACTCTAGTTTTAGACATCTAGCTTCCAGAGCTGTGAGACAGTTTCTCTTTTTAGGCCACTCAGTTTGTGGCACTTTGTACAGCAGTTCTAGAAGACTAACCCACCACTCTGTTGATCAAGCAAGATTCTATGATCATATATTGTCTTGTTTATTCCTTATCAGAATTCTTTGGTGTTATTAGTGCCATCTCTATACAAATTAGGAAATGGAGCCTCACAGAAATTAAATGACAAGTTCAAGGTGTCGTGGCTATTTCATTATAGTGCCAGTGTTTGAACACAAGTCAGTTTGACTCCAAAGCATCATCACTGTACTCAATTCTAGTTCAATCCAGATGTTCACAAACAACCAGACTGTAGTGGAGATGTGGGTGGTAGGTTGAGAAGGAGATCATAACCAACATCAGACTGTCAAAGAAGCGAGTTGAGAGAAGTTTTATGAAGCCAAGTAACTGTACAGGGTACACTAGAGACGGTCAGATTGTTCATATATATGGATTTCCTGTCTTCTGAGGAATGAACTCCTTGATATTCCTAAGGTAGACCAGTTTAGGCAAGAGTAAACAGAAGGTAAACAGAAGGCTGGAGACTGTGCATGTGCACGAATGCCTCCTTTACAGCTAGGTGTCTAACATCATGAACAGCCACACTCACATGAATACAGAGATACACAGTTTACACATTAATGCAACACAGAACTCTCATGCAGTCTCATTTCATCTTACTGACATTTCTGTCAGAGTCAGTATTAGCATCTTAATTATATAAATGAGGAAACTGAAATTTCAAGAGATTCCCTGACTTCCCAGGCCACCACAGTAAGCTTTGGTGCCAGAATGTATCTCTAGGCTTTCTCATTTCAAGATAGTACTTTCTCAGTTCTTTATACTATTCTCACTGCCTGTAGAATCAGATTTGGTTTCTCTGACTTTTCTTGGTCACTTCTGTGATTTCATACCACTCCCTCTCTCTCACTAAACAACTGCCTGCAAAAGTAAAAAATCCCATGAAAACGGAGAACAAATGTACCAGAAAGGTTGATGGTATAAGAGATAAAACTAGGATAAAGAGAAGGTGTGTTGCAAAGTGATGTCCTTTAATGCAACAGAGAAATACATTGGGAGAAAACGAAAAGAGAGAAAAATAGACAATCTGAAGTGGTGAGAAGAGCAAATGCTACAGATATATCTGAACCTCTTCAGTAGGTGTGATCCTGAGGAGTTGGGTATAACAGCAATGAACAAAAATGAAATGCACTGTGGAAATTGTCTAGCTGTTGAGATCCTACTGTGAGCTATTTTTCAAAGTGAAAACTCCAATCAACTCTAGCTTATTTACAGAGAGGACTTTGCCCCACTGTACCCAGAAAGTTTCTTGACAATATTACACATGCATAGTAACCCTGAGACGATTTTTATTTGCCAGGAAAACATATAAAAGGGAACATTAAACTTAGTCTAGTTCTACTGCATAAACATGTGATAATGTGCATGATGACCTTCTATTGTAAATGGAAAGACTTAAGCTCTCTTAATCTACTGCTGAAGGGTGAAAACACTTTCTTACAGCTTTGAACTTCAGTTGAAGTCTTTCTGAAAAAACACTACAGACTGTATCTTCTTTACATTTGAAGATACTTTACATAAAAAACTAAAGCAGTTTGATGTATGTTTTCACCTACTTGAGAAGGAAACTCACAGACTCCAAAGCAACTGTTGTATGTTTTGAGAAAAAAAAATTCAGTAATCACCAGAAGCAATAGGGAGTGGCTTTGATTCCTGTTCTTTTATTTATGAGTAGCTAAAGTTCATATTTCTCAATATACTATAATCTCAGTAAATTGGCCAGATTCCATGGTGGATAATTAGATCTAGCTTACTGGGGCAGATTTGGATGGTGAGAGCAGTCACACTGTTCTGGGAATATGTTAGTCAAGTTTAGTATGTTTTACATGAGTTGACAGACTCACCCCTCTTGCTGAAGGACTAGCCCAGCAGGTTCTACAGGTGAGATCACTGCTAGCTCATTCATTGCTGGGCCTCGTAGGCACAGGAGGCCAAGATATTAATAAGGTGAATTTGGGCTTCAGAAGTTCTCTTTCCTATTTTCTTTCCCAAACTCTTTCTTCCAGCTATCTAGGGGCTGAAACATTTATTCATACATTTATTAACTAACTCAACAAATACTTACTGACCATGCTTCAGGCACTGGGCACTAGAAATGTAAGAATGAATTAGACGTTTTCTTCCTTCAAGGGTCTATGAACAAACAATTATAGTACTCAGTGAAAAAAATTACCATTCACAAAGCTCAGTAATCCAAATCCTTTATTTCTGTCCTTAAAAAGCAGAAAGTGAAAAATGCTCTTTAAAAGAGGATGGCATAGAAATGTATTTATGCATTGCAACAGATAAAATTAATAAATTCATGAAGACTGGTTCATCTCTCTGGTTGTGAGTTAGGAATAAATCCCACTACTCTTGAAGTACCCAGACTCCACCTTGCCCCACGGCCACCACAGTGGTGCAATGGAAGCTCCAGTCCAGGGAGTTCTCCATTCATGCTGTCTTTGGGTGTCTTCAGAGTGTTGTTTCACAAGTACTCAGACCCCACAGTAAGATTTTAAAAATTGTCCATAATATTAACCTTGGCATTATTCCATTAAAGAAAGCAAAACAGATATCACTGAATTTGCTTCTTAAAAAAACCTTACGTTTCTGCAAGGTTACTTAAATTCTGACTCTTGTCACACAGTCATACAAGAATGGCTGTACTTAAACCCTTCTAATCAATTATATCCATAATACATATGACTGAATGATAAGTTTTCATGACTATTAAATATATACATGTTTGTAGAATCTATTTACAATAGATAATCCTATTAATAGGCTGTCATTGTAACACTGTTTATGCAGTAATTGTAATTCCATCCGTTTTTGTTTTTAGCATCTTTCCTCCTGATCCCCCAAATTGTAAGGTGCTATCAGGTGTGTATTTTATTTGGTTTTGATGCTTTAGGTTATCTGTAGTTATAATAGCCATATCAATTATTCATTTAGCAAAAATTTATTGAGTGCTACTATGTGCTTAAATTTTTCCAATGTTGTGAAGGATGATTGGCTAAAATTTTTCCACTTTTATTAGTAATTTGGGAGTTTTTTCTTTCCATGGATTTTAGTCACTGGTAAAGGCTGTCTCATACTCATAGGTTTTTCTCTACTAAGAAACATATGATGTTGTATAAGGTATGAATTATAACTTAAGGCTTTTTCACATTCTCTGCCATTATACGATTTTTTTTCTTATGAAGACTGTGTGTCCTCAAGAAATTTATAATCTAACAGGTGAAAGATTTGCTTCTTTCAAAATGTGACTCTAATTCCCTGACTCCTTATGTTGTGAAAGCAGTTGTTTATGCTTTATTTCATTGTTTTCCAAACGGTAGTTATTTATGTACCATCCTCATGATTATGCTATTCACATACTACCTGTACTGTTATGCTTCTGAAAATATACCGTGATTTTAAATTTAATTAAATTTGTTTAATAACAATATCTGTTAAATCACTAGGTTGATGTGCTATAAAATTTTAAATATACTTTAATATAAATATGTTACTACTAAATTTTTTTTGTCTGTATGTATCCAAAATCTTGCCTTTAGTACTACGTATATGCTTTGGGAAGGTGTACCCATGATAGTCACCTTCAAGAGTGAGTAATGGCATTTATGCAGCCAACAAACATGAAAAAAAGCTCATCATCACTGGTCATTAAAGAAATGCAAATCAAAACCACGTTGAGATACCATCTTATGCCAGTTAGAATGGCAATCATTAAAAAATCAGGAGACAACAAATACTGGAGAGGATGTGGAGAAATACGAGTGCTTTTATACTGTTGGTGGGAGTGTAAATTAGTTCAACCATTGTGGAAGACAGTGTGGCGATTCCTCAAGGACCTAGAAATAGAAATACCATTTGACCCAGCAATCCCATTACTGGGTATATACCCAAAGGATTATAAATCATTCTATTATAAAGACACATACACACGTATGTTTACTGCAGCATTGTTTACAATAGCAAAGACTTGGAACCAACCCAAATGCTCATCAATGATAGACTGGATAAAGAAAATGTGGCACATATACACCGTGAATACTACACAGCCGTAAAAATGGACGAGTTCATGTTCTTTGCAGGAATATGGATAAAGCTGGAAACCATCGTTCTCAGCAAACTGACATAGGAACAGAAAACCAAACACCACATGTTCTCACTCATAACAGGGTGTTGAACAATGAGAACACATGGACACAGGGAGGGGAACATCACACACAGTGGCCTGTCGGGGGTTAGGGAGGTTAGGGGAGGAATAGCAAGGGGTGGGGGGATTGGAGAGGAGGGATAACATTAGGAGATATACCTAATGTAGATTATGGGGGGATGGATGCAGCAAACCACCATGGCACATGTATACCTATGTAACAAACCTGCATGTTCTGCACATATACCCCAGAACTTAAAGTATAATAATAATAAGTAAATAATTAAAAAAATAAAAAAAGATTGAGTAATGGCAAAAGAAAAGAAATGCAGCAATAATGATGGTGACCATAGCAATGGTAATAAGAGCTATTATTTATTGAGGACTTTACATACGTAATTTAACTTTATCTTATTTTATCTTCAAAACAACTATCAGGCATGAATATCAGAGAAATATAAGGCAAAAGGGCAGGAAAGAAGGAACAGTGGAAGTGACACTGTTTTGCCTAGGGCAGCTATAACTAACACAATATGATGTTTTAGTATTTGTACTTTTTTTTTTAAGTCAGCTGATATTTCACACCTGTTTATTTTATAAAAATTTGGATGTGATGGTGGCAGATTAACATAATAATCTTTAGCAATTATTATGGAACAAATTAGTTAAAAATTGTAAAATGCTTAGAGTAGACTATCCTAGGTGTTTCCTATAACTAAATTATAAAATGATTGCTCTGATTATTTTTCTTAGTAGTTCAATTAAAGTGTGACTTTGGATCTGTTAGTATATGTGAGTGTGAATGCTCTGGAGGTTTGATCCTTGGCTTTCCTGTATAAGTTCATATATATTTTTGTTATTATCCTATAAATAACTGAATTATAGTATAGTGATTCTATAAAAAACACTTTAGTTATTAATACTGTTTGGTGTGAAGTTAACATTAAAATTTTTTGTATTTCCAGAACCTGGGTTTTATCTGTGAAAGTCAATGTATCCTTCTTTTAATCTTCTGCATTGGTTTTTTTATAGCTTGATGAAATATGACATACTTCTCCTTCCTCCCCCTCCTTCCTGTGCCTCTATCCCCACCATTTTTTTTCTATTCCTCTTGGCATCTGGATTTCTTTTTCTGCCAAATGAGTCAGTTAGACAGGAAATGTTTAACCCACATTTGTCATCTTGGCTGGGAAAAGAAGTTTGAAGGCAAAAGGTGCCTGAATATGTTTCATTAGGATGCTGACACAACCTTTTTGACTCTCTCCTGAGAATACTACTGTGTATTCAAGTTACAAAGTGCTAAATGATCCATTTCCACCATGCATACATTTTGCGTGATTAATACTTTATAGTTTTTTTCTTTAAGGACAAATATTTTTCTTTTGGAAAAATATTATTTATTTGTGTGTATATATGTGTTTATTTTCTTTTAATATGTGGTCTCCTTCAACAAAGGATTTGATTTTACACACATGAGTAATAGGATTAAGAGGTTAAAGGAAAAATAGGAGAAAGGGAAATATGAGTACCATGATAAAGTAAAATGAATTGCTTGTATTCTAACACAGAATAGGTACTATCTGTTGATTGTTTATTATATATTAGCCATTTAATCAAAATATCTAGTGTAGTGAAATAGTCACTGTTTTGAGTTGTTTAGATTTAGTAGATGTAGAAACTGAGACTTAGAGAGGTTAATTTACTCAACTCCACATTGCTAATTAGTGGTGAAAGTGTAATTTGAATCCTCTGTTTTTTCTCATCCAGTATATCATCACTATAACTCTTATAGTTTGCTTTTGGCACAAGTATTCATTATTAATGGAAATGCAAAGTATTACCTTAGCAAATGTACTAATAGCTTAGCTTCACTAAATTACTCAATTTTTTTTCTAACCATCTATACATAGGAACCAAAATAGACTGGGGAAGCAGTGGTTGTACTGGTGGCGGCTGTGGTGCTGATGAAGGAAGTGGTGGAATGCATAGGTGCCCATGCTTTTTGTCACAATGAAGATCAAAAAGTACATCACTTAAAGTTATCCTTGGGGGCTGTATTCTTCACCAAAAACTAAATAAACATATTGACTTAGCAATATGCTATAAAAGTGAAGATATAAGCAGTATAAAATTCTATCATAAAGCAAGTTGTTCAAGATTGTGGTCCAGCCTCTTCAAAATGCTCATAAATCAGAAGGCAAATTTATTAAACAATATTTTATATGTACATATAATAATATAATACTATACAAATTGGACCTAAAATGAATTCACTTGCTATATTAAATATTAAACATTAAATGGGCAGCAACTTTGTTTGCACTGGACTTAGACTATAAGAAGAAAATTTGGGACAAGCTGAAGAGTCCAGGTCTCTTGAGAAACCCTTCAGCTTCTTTTCCTCCAAACGAATTTCTCTGTTGCAAATGGAAATCATCCAAATGATTCCCTAGCTGCCTCAAAGTACTGTAATTTGTCTACTTTGCAAATTATGGGGCTATATCTAGCAGTAATTCAAGAAAAATGCACCAACTCCCATTATGTCATAGGTACTGTGCTAGGAACTTTATGCATATCATTTTGTTTGATTTTAATAGAAACTTCATGAAATAAGTCATCATAATAAATCACCATTTTAGATACTGAGAAACCACAGACAGATTAGAGAAGTTAAATAATTTTCCCGTCAAAGACCACATCAATGATGAAGACAGAATTTGAACTTATGTACTTAACCATTGGACTACCTGCATGCCCTGTAAAGGAACTGCTAAGGCTGTCATAGAGACTAGATTGTGTATAAATAGTTGTTTCAAGACAGAAAAAAGGCAGGAGGATCTAGGGAATAGGTTTAAATCAGGCATTGGCATCTCTACTAGAACTGAGAGGTGGAACTATTATTGTGTTCTATTTACTGAGTATAGGTATATAATATTCAATGTATTTCTCTGCTCCATACACTATTCAAGGTGATAAAAGCATTTAGGAAGAAGGATTAGGAAATACCTGCTATGTTTAGGTCATAGCCCAATCAAAGGATTAATTAACATTTGCCTCTTTTTTTCTCCTACATCCAGCCTCCCTTTTGATGAGAAGAATAAGCCTCATTCTGATTCAACAGCGAGATCAAAGAAAAGACTTCTGTTTGCTGGCCATCAGATACATGTTATCTGTGTTTAAAGAACTGAAAAACATACATCAAAGGAACATTCTTTGGAAAGAGAGGTAATGAGATACAGTGAAAGAGAATCGAGATTATTTAAATCACAGAGACTAGGATCAAATCCTGTGATTAACACTTTTTAGTAATGTAGCCTACTTCATTTCTTTGAGCCCTGGTTTATTTTTCTGAAAAATGAGGGTCATCTAAATTGCCTAAAATGCAACTCATGACAATAATAGACATGAAATAAATAGTCTTTCATCTCCCTCCTTTGCTCAAGCACTGCTCTGCTCTTCTCATCCCCTTTCCCTTCCTTTTTTTTCTCTTTATTTTGTCTGTACCCAATAGTTTTTCCCAAGCCCTGTAACTATGTATATGTATATTGTTCCAGCAAAATGTATAAAGGAGACACTCTTTATTTGCATCCATTTATATGCTGATATAAGTATTTCGTCCTCAGAAGTTTCAGCGGGATGCTGGTGATTTGGTGAGAAAGAAGCAACTATTTCTGTGATTTAATTTCAATATGAGCATTGAAGAGGCTACCCTTCACCCTTTTACTGCTGTTGATAACTCCATGCTTCCAAGAACTAACGGGTTGAAGAACTTAGCACTTGTGATGGATTAGTCAAGAAAAAATTATAAAGTGAGTAATCCATAACATTAGAGTATATTACAAATACTGAAATATATTAGAGTAATTATTTATTATGATTCTTATAGCTCATTTATACTGTACACAATTCCATCCATCATTTTATGAAGATGTTATACATATACATAATGAAACATAGCTAATTAGATACAAAGAACGTAGAACTAAATGACTATTTTCTAAATATTTTCCCTCTAAGGAGGTTTTGCAATTCAGCTTTGCTGTAGTTAGACTATGTGGATGAGAAAACATTCCCTTTTTTTTTTTTTTTTTTTTTTTTTTTTTAAGACAGGGACTCATTCTGTTGCCCAGGCTGTAATACAGTGGTACAATCATGGCTCACTGCAGCCTCAACCTCTTGGGCTATAGTCGTCCTTATGCTTCAGCCTTCTGAGGAACTGGGACTACTCGGGGTGCACCCCCGTGCCCGGCTAATTTTTGTATTTTTTTGTAGAGATGGGTTCTCAGCATTTTTCCCAGGCTGATCTCAAACTCCTAGAATCAGGGGATCCACCCACCTCAGCCTCTCAAAGTGCTGGAATTACAGGCGTGAGCCACTGTACCCAGACTGGATGAGAAAACATTGAGTTGGAAACCCAAAAGATGACATAAATAATTTGGTATATTTTAGAGCTGGATTTCAACAACTTTTCAACACTGTCATCCTGTAAATGTCTTTCTGTCCTAATCCCATTGCCCTTGCACTCAGCAGAAGTGTGTGGCTCTAAAGCGGATTCTGGTATGAAATATCTCAGCTGGGAAAGACTCTGAAAGGAAGAGATCTGGCTAAAGTGCTCATTACCAGACAAAGCTCCTCATCATATTAGCCTAACTCTCCCAATCCTGCATTTCTCAACAAAACTTTTTCTTCTCTTTCACATAACTCCTGTGGAATACTTTCCACTGAATTGCGTGGAAGAGGCTGTTCATGGGGCTTGTCTGGCAGTTAAGAGGTTTCTATTGGATTTTTTCATTTTGCAATCAGTTTCATACATTTACATGTATACTTTTCTTGGAGTCATAGTTTATTCTCAGGTCTTTTAGAGTTTTTTAGAGTTAAATATCTTTCTTCTTTTAAGGTCTTACTTTTTTTTTTTTTTTTTTTAGTTTTATGGGAGATAACCAGTTTCCAATCCATATCAGAGGAAAAGTAGGACAAATTAATGAAATTTGTAACCACCTTGGGTGATGGAATAAGACATTTGGGAGAACACAGGAGAAGTAGGGAAGTTAGGGAGGGATGGCTCTGTGAAAATTTTGCATTACTCTTGCCTGAGATCTACTCTTCTGTCATGTTGGTGGCTGTTCTGACAATAAGAAATATTTAATGGCAAACTTAGTCTTCTAATTTGAAAATGGAAATCATAACAGTTCTTGTCTCATAGGGATAGTATGAGACGAATTAAATAATCCATGTAAGAGGTGTAGTACTATGCTTGCCATTCTGTAAAAGCTCAACAAACATTTGCTTTTTACCTATTAGTATCAATCTTAATTCTAAAATTTTATTAATTTAAATATTTTCCAATGGTGTTTCTAAATAATATCTAATGACTAGGTTAGTACACCATGTGGTTCTTCTATGGTTCAAGCATTATTGTTAGGTGTGCTGGAATCCTTTCCCAAGTAAGTACTACTTTCTAGAACAAAACTGGGGAGACCTATTTGGAATGTATCTAACTCCAAAGAAACCATCAGAGGTAACAGGTGGGGGATATGTGAAACAACTTGTTAGATATGAATCCTAATTGAATAAAAGTTGCCAAACAGCTCATTCCCAATATCTGAAGAAGAGTTTTAGTTTAAATGGAATGGCTGGAGAGTACAGGAAAAGTTCTTTCCTGCTCTGTCTAAACACAATCCTCTGTGACATTTATCAAAGAAATGCAGCCCTTTAAAGCTGGATATAAGTCCCAAAGGTGCTTTCCTCATGAAGCTTCTTTGTCCTCTGCTTTTAGAACACTTTCTGCACACTGCTGCCTCTGTGTTACCCGCCAGTACATCTGCTCTTACACAAGGGGCCACACAGGGACTGGCCCACACACCAGCCAGGGCACATGGGCCAACTTTTAACAGCAAAGGAAAATGCTAAATCCTACAGTAGGGGCAGAAGAGAAAAATAACATTCTTCAGAGAGCTATGATGGCTCTGAGTAAGATCAAAGACCCTGAAGTAAGACAGAGCTGAGTCTGAATCTCAATTCCAACAATAAATTTGTTTATACACTTAAGGCATCACATATAGTATTGTTAAATAATAGATATTTTATAAGCTTGTAACTAAGAGGAGGCAAAATAATGTCTGTAAAGTGTTTCATAGATTGGCCAGCATATAGTAAACATTTAATAATTAGCCATTATTATTTTTCCTTAAAATATTTTTTTTCTGGCTTCTTAGCAATCCTAAAATTCAGTCTTGTGTAGACTCCATGGCTAAGACTTGCAGAAGAAAAAATTATCTGAACAATTTAGACATTGCATTTTTGTCCTCAAACCAAGGGATGAATTTTTATTCTAAAATATCCAGATTGTCCATATCACTTAACCAGTTAATTATTAAGTCTGTATTTCTCTTTTATGCAATTGGAAAACATTAAAAAGTTGAATGTATGTACTGTACACATACATGCATACACATAGACTTAAGTACATTAATGTGTATATACCTTCTATAGCACTTAGCTCATCTGTTCTTTCCTATGATGTTTTCTGTAATCCTGTGAGGTAGGTTTTATATTATCCTATTTTATAATTAAACGAAAAGAGAACACAGAAAAGCAGCCTGATGTGGCCAGAGGCCTTGCAAGTGTTAGGTAAAGAGTCAGGGAGTCCTGACCTCTTTTCAGTTTTTCTTCCTCTGTACTGCTGTGGTGACTGTGGAGGTGAAATACTTCTTTGACTGCCAAAGAAGCCCCAGCTGAAAGGTAACCAAAGAAAGGAGTATTTGGGAGCAGCATGGCTGAAATCCAGTTAAAAGTTAAAATCCCGTTAGAAAATTTCTCATTAATTGACAGCAGGAATTGTTGTCACTGCCCTGTCTAGCTACTTTCAAACGGTAGGGATGTTAGCAAGAGCTCCCAGTGAATGCTTCCTAGGGGAGAAGTGATTGCTTTGGCTAGCTGTAGCAGTTTTCTGGCTGTGAAAAGTCTGTAGTAAGACAATTGGAGGTGGTAATCATTTTGTAATAACCACCTCAGGCTTTTGGCACCTAATTATCTGGCACTGTCTAGGGAAGCTCCTTATGCTACCTCATGCTTCTTGTCAAGTCGATCTGCTTATCTAATTTTGCTGGGAAATCTGATATCACCCTTCAAATAGTTCACCTCAGTGGGATCCAGTGTGTGCCCTGCAAAGTGCTCAGGGAAGAGTCTGATCGGCTCTGACAAGCAAACAGCAGAAAGAAATTCTGGGAAAACGCCCACAATTTTTGCAGCTTTTTCACTGTGTTCCATGGCGTTTGAAATCAGAATGTTGAGTTAATGACATAAGGAAACACTTGGATGTTCATATTGTCTACTTGGTTTGCTGAAACCTCCCAAGGACTGGCTTCATCCTGTTTGAGAGTCCATTCAACTGTAATTTCCACTCCACTTCCTGTGCAGGCCTGCCTGTGGTTTGTGGGCTGTACATTTCATCTTGCTCCTTTAAGGGGCCCCCTGAACTGAAAATGAAAGAGACTTTATGTTGCTTCTGCTACCTGCTTATCGTCCAATCCCAATCTCAGGTTTTCTTTATCTCTTTTTTAAACCTGAGTAGCACTTTTCCAACTTGTATGTAGGTTTTTCTTTCAGTTCTCTGCTCTTCACAGTAATTAAACAAGAGTTAGTCTCCTTTTCCAAACCTTGTTTTTGTAATACCTTTATTCCTAAAGAGTTATGCTTATAAGATTAACATAAATATGTTAAACTTGGTATTGATTTGATGATTTCATAAACCCCAGACTCGTTGAAAGTTTGCAGGTTTTTTATAAAAAGACTTACTTAAAATCTTTGCTAATCTACCTGAATTTTCTTCCAAAGGCAGTTATAAACAATATTTCTTAAAACTAATTCTCTAAATTTGCAACTTGGCAGCATACCACTGGGACTCTGGAGGGTTGGTAAATCATGGAGAGTAGGTCTTCATATAGGGAAGTATGAAAGCTCTGTGTGGTAAAAACTACTTAAGAAGGCCCTAAATTTAATAAGAAGTTGGAGATTTTTGTGGAGACTCATAAAATGCATCCTTTATATCAGTGAAGTTTTTGCTTCTAGGTATATTATTCTCACGTTGAACATTCCAGAGATTTTGTATTCAGCCTGCGTATACCATGTATATTTATTATCTGGATAGATAACTTAGACATATACATTTAAAGGCATTTGCATCAGCTGCTGCTAGGAAGTTTTTCTTGTGTTAGTTAAGATCCTGTGAAACAGCCCTTGACATTTCACTAGCTGCACAGTTTGCAATAAAATCTACTTTAGCCTGAGGTTAAATGAAGACTGTGGTCCTCACAGCATGGTGGAGGATCCTGGTGGCCAGATAAAAGGAAACTCCTCATTCTCATTTCTGACTTTCTTACAAACTTATTGAGACCTTAACTGAAAAACTTACTGCCTCTCTCACCAAAATATTGCAAATTTTAATAGTTTCCCCCAACCAAGAAATACAGTTACAAGCCCTTTATTACTTTTTTCAGTGCCCTTGAAATTTTCAGGCTGGATGGGGGGGCTTCAATGTCAGACTCACCAAGTGTTTTATATACAGAGCCCTGCATGGTCCCTAGAGCGTAGTAGGCATTCAGTGAAAGAAATGAATGAATGAAAAGTTAGAATCACATTTTAGTGACTTAACTGTATATTTTCAGAGTATTGTAGTGTTTAAAAAGGGGTCAATGATAACATGTTTCTACATAGAGATGCATGACAAATATATTTAACACTTATCAAGAAGTAGGAATTTAGCTTCTGTCATTCGATCTAGGTTTTCAGTTACAGAAGCATTGAGAATTCCCTGTGGCTGGATAAGGGCAAATCTTTAAGGCAAGTTGAAGACCCAGGCTGCCCATGTGGACATCAATACTCCCACAGAGCACTCGCCATCAAGAAAAGTGTGGGCTTGCTGTCTTTTCATCAAAACTCCTAGAATTTGGCTGACTGCCTGGTTTATCCCAGGACATTAGTCAGCCCACAAATCCCACATTTGTTTATTCAGTCCAGAGCAAGTGAATGCTGCCATTCTCTCATCTCCTTTGTTGGCAACACTTTGTTAACCTGAATTGAGTTCTGCAACACAAAATGAAGTGACTAATCTTTTGAGGGGTTCCCCCTCCCAGGTTCTTGTATGAGCAATTAAATCTATATGCCGCAAAGCCCCATGCTGTCATTTTTTCTCATGCTGCCCCTTTATTCTGATGATTTCACATTGTAGTTCATGAAACTAATACCTTCTAGAGTGTGGTTGAACTGGCGCCACCATTAAGAAAAGGGGTTCCCAAACTTTTTAGTTTTGTGAGAAAATGTTAGAGGAAGAGGGAGGTTAGGTTGATTATTTATACTTACGTAATCTTCTGTGAATTTGCAGTAATTATCACCTTATACTCTCAAAAGTTTTCTAGCTCTGAGTATGTAAGTCTGAAAGTGCAGGAAGTAGGAATGTTAGCACAAAACAACTGGTTTGGAGTATCACACAGTTAATACAGGATAGATCTGGAGTGTGGACCTAAACAGAATATGTATTCTTTATCACTAAGTTATTTATCTATCTACAAGTGTCTAAAAAGACCTGGACTTTTTAGCAAAAGTTTGAGAATCTGTTTCTAAGTTTCTATTGACCATGAAAGAGTAAATAGTTTTAGAAGACAGTTGGGGGCAACATAGTACAAGACAGAAGAGGGGCTGAAGAAAATCATAAAGTGAACATGTTTGCCATAGGCCTCAGCTGTTTTTCAGCATGTTTCACCTGGAAGCTTGGCAAATAATTCTCATTGATCATTAGGTCTGTGGAAATTCTATGTGGTTCATAAAGTTTTAGCCCTGACTCTGTGTACCATTGATAACTTGTTATTCTCTCTCCTTCTTCCCTTTTCCTCCAACTCGTAGCCAGAGCTACCTAACAGATGACTTCTTTCCATCACTCCCTTTCTTTCTAGTGTAAAAGAATGCAAGTATGTGTCACATAGGATTATAAAAATATCAAATGATGGGACTGAAAATCAAATCAACATCTTTCTTATGTGAAAACCTGTGTTCTTTCTGCTCTACTGCCTGACATTTAATTTTAATTTTAATTTTATTTGTTGTTGCTGTTTTTTTCTGGAAGCAGAGGCTCACTCTGTCTCAGCTCACTGCAACCTCTGCCTCTCAAGTTCAAGTGATTCTCCTGCCTCAACCTTCCAAGGAGCTGGGATTATTGGTGCCTGCCACCATGCCTGGCTAATTTTTGTGTTTTTAGTAGAGAGGGTGTTTCACCATGTTGGTCAGGCTGGTCTCGAACTCCTCACCTCAAGTGATCTGCCCGCCTCAGCCTCCCAAAGTGCTGGGATTACAGGCGTGAGCCACCTTGTGTGGCCTGCCTGACTTTTTTAAATGATTAAAGTCATAATTATTATTTATCAGATGCCTCTACCACTTTATGTTTCTAAAATTTATTTATTTTTTATTAAGGTATAGTTAACAAATAAAAATTGTATATATTTATTGTATAAAGTGGAATGTTTTGATATATGTATACATTGTGAAATGGTTAAATCAAACTAAGGTATCTGTCACCTCGTATACATGTCATAGTTTTGTGGTGAGAACATTTATGATCTGCTCTCTTAGCAATTTTTAATATTCTGCTGTCTGACTTTTAACCCAAGGCTTGGATTAGGACAGTCTTTGTAGCTTAGTTTTAGGTTCAGGGATCACAAAAGTTGTTTTATACTTTGGGCTTTTGCAACTTGCTATTTTTATAACGAAGATCTAGGGAAAAGATTAGTTTAAATGGTTTTTAAAATAGTCATTAGCTCAGGACATATTCAGCCAAGGCAGGATAAGTAGTTTTGCCAGCATTCTCCTGTAGATTTTTTTTTTCCACGGTCTTTTTTAGAAAGATAACTTTTAAAAACCTTTGTTTTCTGTGATTAATCTCTTTCACTATTTTTCTATAGAGGACCAGGAATATGTGTCAATAATTCTTGGGCCTGGGTGCGGGTGATCCATGTGCTGGCAGACAGAAATCCAACGTGACAAAAGAGGTTGACTTTGAAAATACTTTTCTGGCTTGTGTTCTATATTTTTGTATTTGATTAAGTGAAAATGTTTATTGAGGACCTACTGCATACCAGACACTCTAATACATTATGAGGAGTTGGGGGACCTATATTATAGTCCATTTGGGATACGGGAAGGATGAATAAAGAATACAAACAATTATAGTACAAAACAGAATAAAATTTGGCATGCAATGGGCTATCCAATAACATGGAGGAAGAAAGTATATTTTATTAATGGAGGTAGGAAATGTATTCCAGAGTTGATGGTATCTTGATGGGTCTTGAAGGATAGATAGAATTTCGACAGGTGAGGAGGTATTCCAATGCAGAAGAATAATAGGAGCAAAAGCACAGAGGTGAGAAATTGGAGGGGAACTGTGAAAATTACCACATAGAATAGAGGCAGGGAAATAAAGGATGGCTAGGTTTATATAGTGAGCCGTGAGCTGCATGGACACAGTTGACTGTTGTCTCCTTGAACCCCTGCTTACTCTAGAGTCACCACCTCTCCTGGCTTTCTGCCAATCTTCCTGGCCACAGTTTCTCAGTCTTCTTTTCTGGCTCTCTTCCTTGGCCTGAATGCTACATGTTGATGATGTCAGCTTCAGTTTTTGTATGCTCTCTTCTCTTAAGTTGCCATCATTTAAATATTTTTAAATGTAATCTACATCCAAATGACCTCCAAACCAGTAACCTTGCCCATGACTCATGTCCTGAACTACAGATTGTATATAAAATTTTGCATGTTCTTCACATGTACATACCCCAAAACCTAAAATGTGATAAAAAAACTTTCTACTCAACATCTTCACTTTTTATGTCTAAATCTCTATGTCTAATTTAGACTTCTTGATTCTTTGCTTTTCTTCTATGCTGGAAATCCTGTTCTTACCAGTCTTTCCCTATCTTCATTAATGAACTTACCATCCACCTAGTGGCTTAGTCCTCAAAACTAGGGGTTAATCTAGACTTAGTCATCTTTCTTACTCTTGCCATATAATAACATATTATTTTGAGTTTCCCTCTACTAGATCCCAAATAGGTAACTGCTGTTTTTGTTATAAGATAGTAATATTTGTCTCTGAGCGTATGTGAATTACTTTGATAAAAAATAAATATTATATTTAAAATATTAATTTCACAGAGATTGTCTCTTAATTTTTTTTCCAGAAATTAACTCATAAGTTGTTGAGTAGAGCCATGTATTCTTCAGGTACATTAGAATTTTCTTCTATCTTTCAAAAGAGCCTCACATTCTCTTGCCTTACAGACTCAGGTGCTATGGATTAGATACACGAGTACATGTTCCTGTGTATCTGTTATACAGTGAACATAACAGTTATGATTGTGATCTTCCAAAGCTTATAATTTTAATAAAAATTAATTAAATATTCTGAGCCAATGAATAAAGATAGATGCTGCACTGCAGCATCTAGTCAAAAGGATATTTCTGCTGGCCATGCTTGGGAAGGCATAAAAATATAGTTGTAGAAAGTGATATAGTATTAGCCAGGTGCGGTGGCTCACACCTGTAATCCCAGCACTTTGGGAGGCCAAGGTGGGCAATTGCTTGAACTCAGGAATTTGAGACCAGCCTGGACAACATGGTATAAACCCCATCTCTCCAAAAAAACACAAAAATTAGCTGGGTGTTGTGATGGGCACCTGTAGTCTCAGCAACTTGGGAGGCAGAGGTAGAGGATTGCTTGAGCCTGGGAGGTGGAGGTTGCAGTGAGCTGAGATAGCGCCACTGCACTCCAGCCTGGGTGTTAGAGTGAGACCCTGTCTCAAAAAAAAAAAGCCAAAATAGACAAATGGGACCTAATCAAACTCCACAGCTTCTGCACAGCAAAAGAAACAGTCATTAGAGTGAATCAGCAACCAACAGAATGGGAAAAAATTTTTGCAGTCTACCCATCTGACAAAGGGCTAATATCCAGAATCTACAAAGAACTGAAACAGATTTACAAGAAAAAAACAAACAAGCCCATTCAA
>PVKV010020685.1:0-39264 GCA_004027835.1 Alouatta palliata
TTTGAATACCCTTTATTTCTTTTTCTTGCCTGATTGCTCTGGCTAGAACTTCCAGTACTATATTGAATAGGAGTGGTGAGAGAGGACATCCTTGTCTAGTGCCAGATTGCAAAGGGAATGCTTCTAGTTTTTGCCCATTCAGTATGATATTGGCTGTTGGTTTGTCGTAAATAGCTTTTATCATTTTGAGATACGTTCCATCAATACCTAGTTTATTGAGGGTTTTTAGCATAAAGGGCTGTTGGAATATTTGTAGTTTTAAAGTAAAATTTGAAATCAGGAAATGTGAGTCCTCTAACTTCATTCATTTTTCAAAATTGTTTTGACTCTTCTGAGTCACTTGCCTTTCCATATAAATTTTAAGATAATTTTACCTTTTTCTTAGGAAATTCCGTTGGAATTTGTGTAATAATTGTACTGAATCTATAGATCAGCATGAGAGCAATTGCCTTTTAACAATATTAACAGCATGTCCCAACCCATATATTTTAATATCTTCTCATTTATTCAGGTATTCTCTAATTTCTTTCAGTGTCTTATAGTTTTTAATGTACAGATCTTGCACTTCTTTTGTTAAATTTATTCCTAAGTATTTTATTCTTGTTAATTCTATTGTAGGTATAATTATTTCTTAATTTCAGTTTGGATTTTTTTTATTGATAGTATTTAAAATTCAAATGGATTTTTTGTGTATTAATCTGGTATCCTACAAATTTGTTGGACTTATTTGTTAGTTTTATTTTTTTAGTTGAGTCTTTAACATTTTCTATATACAATGTAATCAACTACAAAAAGTTTTATTTCTTCCTTTGTAAACTGGATGCCTATTATTTCTTTTTTTTTTTTTTTACCCAATTTACCTTCTTACAGCCTCCTTTACAATGTTGAATAGAAATGGCCAATATAAATAAATTTTTCATGTAGCTAATCTTATGGAAAAAGCTTTCAATCTTTCCTATTAAGTGAGATATTAGTTGTGGGTTTTTCACGGATGTCCTACATAAGGTTAAGAAATTTCACTTCTATTGTATTTCATTACTTTTTTCATGAAAGATGTTGGATTTTGAAAAATA
Organism: Alouatta palliata; assembly: GCA_004027835.1. Taxonomy (NCBI): domain Eukaryota; kingdom Metazoa; phylum Chordata; class Mammalia; order Primates; family Atelidae; genus Alouatta; species Alouatta palliata. Next base: position 1,074 of record PVKV010020685.1, read on the forward strand.
CATTATTCTCATTTACTAGGATAATCATGTGGGGTTTGGGGTTCCTTTATGATATTTTGGTTTTTAGTTTTGGATATTAAACTAATCTTAAATTCCTGGGATAAATCCCACCTGGTCATGATACATAATTACTTTTATATTTTGCTGAATTTGATTTACTAATATATATTGTATATATAATACTAATGTATATTATCTACACTAATATATTATATATTAGTTATAATATATAATTATAAAAAATATAATAGTATATATGTTAATATAGATTTTACATATATAATACATATGTAAATATATACATTATATGTAACATAATGTAAGTATATATTAGTAAATCTACATATGAATATAGATTATATATCATAATTACATTTATGTTATAATATATGCTACATATACAATATATCATATAATATTAAATATATATTTGATTTCTTAACATATATTACACATAATATATATACTTTTCTTTTTGACAATGTCCCCCATGCTGGAAAGCAGTAGTTTCTTCATGGTTCACTGTAGCCTTGACCTCTGGGCCCAAGCAATTCTACCTTAGTCTCCTGAGTAGCCAGGACCACAGGTGTACTGAAATTTTGAAGTATTTTTTAATTTGTTTGTTTTGCCTTGTTTTTTGGTTATCTGCATTTATATTATATATAGATCAGTAGTCTTTTTTGTAACGAATTTGTCTGGTATTGGTAACCAGTTAATATTCATCTCAGAATGAGTTGGTAAGTGTTCTCTCCTTTTCTGTTTTCTGAAACAGTTTACATAGAATTGAATTTAATTCCTTAATTTATTTATAAAATTCACCAGTGAAGCCAACTAGACCTAGGATTTTCTTTGTGAAAAGTTTTAAAATCACCTACTTAATCTCTTTAAAGTTCTATCCATATTTTCTAGTCCACTTGAGTTGGTTTTGATAGCATTTTAATTTCTAGACGTGTCAGTTTTATCTAGGTGAACTAATACGTTGGCATATATTTACTCGTAATTTTACTTATAATTATTTTTATTTCTTTAAAGTCTGTCCTTCATTTTTAATTTTAGTAATTTGAACATTCTTTTATGATCAGTCTAAATAAAGTTTTGTCACTGTCATTTCAAATAATCAACTTTAGATTTTGTTTATTTATTCTATTGTTTTCCTATGCAAAGTTTAATTTATTCTGCTTAACTTTAGTTTGTTTTCTTCCTCCTGCCCGCTCAGAGTTTAGTCTTTCTATTTTCTTGGGGTGGACCATTAGGTTATTAATTTGAAATCATTCTTTCATTCTTTTTTGACATAGGCACTAGTAGTTATAAGTATTCCTCTAAACAGTACTTAGAAAAATAGATCAGTGAAACATAATAGGGAGTCCAAAAATCACATTTATGATAAATGGATTGGTTTCAACGTCTCTAAAGGAATTCAGTGGAGATAGGAATGTCTTTCTAACATGAGGCTGGATAAAGTAAATATGCATACGGACTAAAATGAATTTTTATGCCTCACATCAGAAACCTACACACACACACACACACACACACACACACATACACACACACACACACACACACACACACACAATTAGAAATAGATTACAGACTTACATAAAAAAGATACAAGCACAGCTTTTAGGTGAAAAAAGCAGATTATTTTGACATCTGTAGTAGATGCACATTTCTTACTCAGGACACATAAATAATGAAGGAAAAAATGATAAATTTGACCTAATCAAACTTAGAAACATATTTACATTATATGACACAGTTAAAAATATGAATAGGCAAGCTGTGGTCTAGAAAAAAATTTATAAAACATATATCACAACAAAACATGTGTCCAGAATATATAATATCCTAAATAAATTTAAACTAAGAATAAACATATAACAAAAGATTGGCAATCAATTTGAACAAATAATTCACAAAGGAAGAAAAATAATGGGCCAATATGCATGTAAAAATGTTTAATATGATGAATCATTGGGTATATGCAAATGAACATCACATGAGACATACTCAAATGGGAAAACTTTACATTCTGGCAACATTAAATGTTGGCAAGGATGTGGATTAGGAACTCTCATCTATTACTAGTGGGACCTTCTTTGATGGAACCTCTGACAAATTATTTGGAAGATTCTTCTGAATTTAAACAAATACATATTCTATGACCTACTATTCTACTTAAAGTCATTTATTTAGATGAATAAAAATATAAAACCAGAAAAAGGCTTTCATAACAGTTCTATTTATATTCGTTAGAATATGAAAACATTATAAGGGCTGATCAACAGGAGAATGAATAAACAAATTGTTTTCTATTTATACTATGCAACACTATTCACCATTAATAAGATACATTCATTAAGACAGGCGAATTTCATGGACATTATGGTGAGTGAAAGAAACTAGTCATAAAATGGTAGCTACTTCATGATTTGTGTTACATGAAAGTCTAAAACTTCAAACTTGTTTGTGGTGGAAACAACAACAAATGTTGCCTTTTGGAATTAAAAGTGTAGGATAGTAGGGAACATTGTGTGGTGGTAGTAATGTTCTTTATTTTGATGGAGGTGTAGGTTAGATGGGGGTAAATTTATTAAAACTCACAAAACAGTATTCTAAAATCTCATGTATTTCATCATATGTAAATTTTACCTAAAAAAATAAAAACCGCAGACAAAAATTGAATTCTAATTAGTAGATTTTTTTATTGTAGTATGAATTAAGAAATCTAAAATTTTTTTCTGTATCTTCTAATTTGAAAAAAATGAGTAAATACATTGAGGTTGATTAGAGTTAGAATTTTTTACTATTGAGAAAGGGAATTATAAATACAGAAAGGGAAAAGAACAGCATAAAGCAATGTGAGTCCAGATCTCAGTCTCTAAACACTAATCTCCACTAAGAGAAATTAAAGTTCCTTGAAGTAATGACTAATTCTTATACCTTTTGGAGTTTAAAACTGTACCAAGGAGATTAAAACTAAATCAACATAAAGGGTTACTGAAAATAAAGTAATTGCTCCAATTTATAATCCTCTAGGATTAGACATAAAGGAATGTAGAGATAAAATATGGTTTCAAAGGATTTCCCATATGTAAGCAATAGGAAAGTGCAAGTTAAATGATAGGGCCAGGTGAAGTCACTGCTTAGATGAGAAGCGCCTTGACTAGAATCATGGCAAAGTGAAAAAGAGTTTTACATTGGGATTTTCTTTACAACTGAGCTAATCTTTTTCTTGACACTAACAAGTCTCGACGTAGACAGAGCCTAGGACACCCGAGGAGCAAAATAAGACATAGCACTTTACTTAAATTCAGATAATTCTATTTTGACAAAAAAGACAAGAGAAAAAATGCAAAATGTTAGGAAAGTTGGAAAATTTCTCTGTCTACTAGGTCATTCAGCCTAATATAAAGCACTGTGAAATGATGATCTTTCATATTAACAAAAAGTTTTAATATATTTACATTCATCAAGATATGAGATTGATTTACCTATTCCACATGTACATAATTAGTATTAATTATTCAAATATGAAATATAAATTACAGTACCACATTTATTTTAACTTTTGATACATAGTAAAATCTATGAATAAATGTAGTTTTCAGACAGAATAAGTTAAAATTGTGAATATTTAAAGTTTTACATAAAGGAGTTTCTGTAACTGACAATTTCTGTTTTTGATTCATTTTGTAACTGTTTATGTAATCATGAAACCTGTTAGTATGAGCCAAAGAACAATTTATTCCTGCAACATAAATTATTTCTGGGCTACTCCATGCTTTTTCCTCTGCCATTCCTATTAGAACTAATTGGTGTAATTCATGTATTACCGGGAATCCTATGAGCCTACAAATAACATTGTAATTATCACTTCAAATTTTCAAAAAACTTTATCAAATCTGACAACCTCCCACAATTCTGTATTAGTAACTAACTATATGTTGATTATCTTTATCATGATCTTAAAAGAGAACACATTTAATTGAAAGAACGTAATTAGGGTTCATTAATTACTGATATTTTTCTCAGTTAGTGATTTTTCCATATGTAGTCAATAAGTGTATTGTGAATATCAGTAGAAGTTACCAAAATCTCTTAGAGAGATATCAAGAATAACCCAGTGAAGAAAGTTTGATTGCTGTTAGTTTATGAAATGATAGTACATTTATTTTTATAAGTATAATTCTTCTTTCATAAGAAATCTCTATACAAAATTTTAATCTCCACCCAAAAAGTGGTCATTTTTAATTTATCTTTGTATTTCTGGCATTTAGAACAATGTCTGGCACAGTGTACCTTATGGCCAAAATAATGGAAGGAAAAAAAGGAGAAAAAGTCGGGGAAGGAGGAAAAGAAGTTAGCAGAGTACAAAGGTAGGCCTTCTGAGAACAGATAAACTAAAACTTTGTGTGTGTGTGTGAATGTAAGAATTTTGGATGGAAATAGCATAAATATTCCCAGGAGTATTTGATAAGTATGCTTTAATTCAAGATAAAAACAAGAACAATGTGATTTTCAGGCTTCATCTGAAGTTAGATGAGTAGATGGACAAAGTTGTTTGTTTTTGTAGTTTAATATTAATTTAAAGACAATTTGTAAGGTATGAAAGATTTAGGGGCTTCAGATAGTTGGAAGGTCAATGAACTGTCATTGTTTTCTTTTTTGGAATTTTCTTAGCTATTCTTGGAAGGCACTCAAATATACCAGTCTAGAGTGTCAGTTTGGAAACCAGCTTACCTCCATCATTTCCAGACGTTTGACACTGTGAGTTAAGATTTAGTGTTTGTCTTTCAGCATGGGTAAAATGGAAACAATCTACATCCACATCCAAATTATCATTGGATTGTCAAATTGTTTTTAGTTTTTACCAATATATTTATCATATAGGTTGTCATTTTTTCCAGAATTTGAAAAAACTGTTCTAAAATTCATAAAGGGCCAAAAATAATCTTGAAAAACTAAGGCAATTGTAAGCAAAAAGAACAAATCTGGAGGCACCACATTGCCTGACTTCAAACTATACTAAAAGGCTACACTAACAAAAACAGCATGGTCTTTGTGCAAAAACACATAGACCAGTGGAACAGAAAACAGTCCAGAAATAAAGCTACACACCTAAAACTATCTGATCTTCAACACAGTTGGCAAAAATAAGCAATGGGGAGATGACTGCCTATTCAATAAATGATGCTGGGATAGCTGGCTAGCCATATGCAGAAGCATGAAACTGGACCCATACCTTTGACCATATACAAAAGTTAAGTCAAGACGGATTAAAAATTTAAATGTAAGACATCAAACTCTAACAAACCTAGGAAACACCATTCTGGTCACTGGCTAAGTCCTCAAAAGCAATTGCAACAAAAACAAAAATTGACAAGTTGGACTGCTGCACAGCAAAATAAACTAGCAACACAGTAAACAGAGACAGAATGGGATAAAATATTTGCAAACTATGCAACTAATAAAGATCTAATATCCAGAATCTGTAAGGAATTTCAACAAATCAATAAGCAAAAAACAAATAACCTCATTAAAAAATGGGCAAAAGACATAAACAGACACTTCTCAAAATACATACAAGTGGCCAACAAGCATATGAAAAAATGCTCAACCTCACCAATTATTATATGAATGCAAATCAAAATCAGAATAAGATATCATCTCACACCAGTCAGGATGGTTTTGTTAAAAGGTTAAGAAAAATAATGAATGTTGGTGAGGCTGCAGAGAAAAGGGAACACTTAAACACTGTGAGAATGTAAATTAGTCCAGCCAGTATGGAAGGCAATTTGGAGATTTCTTAGAGAACTGAGACTTGAACTACCCATTGAACCCATTAATCCCACTACTGGGTATATATCCAAAGGAAAATAAACTGTTCTACCAAAAGGACACAGGGACCTGTATATTCGTTGCAGCACTATTCACAATAGCAAAAACCTGGAATCAACCTAAGTACCCATCAACAGTGGATTAGATAAAGAAAATGTGGTGTATATATACACTATGGAATACTACACAGCCATAAACAAGAATGAAATCATGCCCCTCGCAGCAACATGGATACAGCTGGAGGCCATTATGCTAAGTGAACCAACACAGAAACAGAAAACCAAAGACCACGTATTCTCACTGGGAGCCAAACATTGGGTACACATGGACCTAAAGATAGGCACAAGAGACAATATATTACTAGTGGGGGGGAAGGGCTGAATAACTACCTATTAGGTACTATGCTCACTACCTGGGTGACAGGTTTAATCATACCCCAAACCTCAGCATCATGTGATAAATCCTTTTCACAAACCTGCACATGTACCCTCAGTTTCTAAAATAAAAGGTGAAAAAAAAAATGTCTCCTGGAGATACTTATTTATATTCACCTGAAGGCAATGAGCTGAAGTACCTCCTCATTTGTTGTCAATTTCATCTTTTGTGAAGCTCCTATTGTGATCCTTTGTCCATTTCCAGCTAGTTGTTTTCTTACATTTTGATTCAAATATCTGCTTTTTCTTGAGGTTTAAGAATTCATCACTCAGCTTATTTTAAAAATTAGTTGATTTACTTTTAAAGTACCATTATCACAAATATTTTGCCACTTGAGCTCTAAATAGTTCCCATATTCTATAATAATTTTATTAGGCTATATAATATTGAAAAATAAACTTTTAAGCTATCTTTTAACTCTTGGATTATAGTTTGTGTTATCAGAAAACATGGTTTATATAATACATATTCTGTGGAATCCATAGATGCTTCCTTTACTGATTAGAAAATAGAGATATTTGGTAAACACTTCATGTGTGTTTGATGAGAATGCATTTAGCCTATTTTAGGGGTGCAGACTACTTCACTTTTTTTTAAATTAAGCTAGTTAATTGTGTTCCTCAATCTTCAGAGCCAGGCGTAGAGGCTCCAGGACTTTGTAAGGCTAGTGTCTTCGAATATTTTGATCAATTTCCAATCCACTCCCTTCAATTCTATCTTTTAATTACTGCTATTTAGTATTTCTTGTTTTTTTTCAGGTGAAAATATTACAAATATATTTTATTCAATTGTCAACTAAATTAATCAAAATATTTTACTGAAATGTTGCTCACCATTCCTTTTTTCTTTCTCACGTTTTTTTTTTGTTTGTTTGTTTTGTTTTGAGGTGGAGTCTCGCTCTGTTACCCAGGCGGGAGTGCAGCGGCGTGATCTTGGCTCACTGTAACTTCCGCGTCGGGGTTTCAAGCGATTCTTCTGTCTCCGCCTCCCAAGTAGCTGGGACTGCATATGCACGCCACCATGCCCAGGTAATTTTTGTGTTTTTTAAAGCAGAGACAGGGTTTCAGCATGTTGGCCACGCTTTTCTCAAATTCCTGACCTCAAGTGATTCTCCCGCCTCGGGTCTCCTAAAGTGCTAGGATTACAGGCCTGAGCCACCAGCACCTGGCCTTACCATTTTTTCTTGCATCTCACTTCTTTTCTGAGAAAATTTTTGGTTTATCCGAAGAACAAATTTTAATTTTTTTTTTCAATGATGACCTGTGGGTTGAGTACTCATATATTTACTTTTATCTCAGTATTGGAGAAAAACTATAAATATATTAATTTATATAAAATGTATATAACTATATATAATTTTAACAGGATATAGAAGTCTAGCTATTTTCCCCTGTACTTTAAAATGACTGTTTACTTTTTGCTTCAGTGGTTGTGGATGCCAAGTTTGCTGTCAAATTGCCACTTTCTTACATAGGTATTTGTATCTTTCTCTCTGGTAGCTTCTAAAGTTTTCAGTTTTTTCTCAATGCTATAAAACTTTCTAGTGACATACACATGTGTGGCTTTATTTTTATTTATCTTGCTTGGAATTAGATGCAATTTTGTCAGTCTAAGGCCCATGTCTTTTCAATCCATAAAACTTCAATTTATCTAATCTTTTGTCTGCTATTTCTTCTAGTCTGTAATTCTAAGTCTTCATTCAGGTATGTTTTGGTGATTGTAATTTATTCGTTTTATTTCCTAACTTATTTTTTTATATTGTTCATGTCATTAATGTTTGTGCTGCGTCGTATCACTTCCTGAGTACGTTGTTTTGATCATTTCTCTCTTTACATGGAGTCATTATAACATGCACTGTTTATGAGTTTTCTATTTTTATTTTAATATCTACTTTATCTCCCAAAATTGTTTTTTTTCTACTTATCATTGATTTAAATCTACATATATTTGTTTTATAACTTTTTTGATTTTTAAAGAAGTATTATTTTCTTTTTAAGTATTTAAAATATATTGGCTTTAAATTATTTTTAGAAGATTATTCTAATATATGTCTTTTCACAGATGATAGCTAATTCTCCCAATAGATGATTATCTCATGACATAGCTTTTCTCATTTGTTTGAAACTTCTTTTTTTTTTTGAGATGGAGTTTTGCTCGTTACCCAGGCTGGAGTGTGCAATGGCGCAATCTCGGCTCACCGCAACCTCTGCCTCCTGGGTTCAAGCAATTCTCCTGCCTCAGCCTCCTGAGTAGCTGGGACTACAGGCACGTGCCACCATGCCCAGCTAATTTTTTTTTTTTTGTATTTTTAGTAGAGACGGGGTTTCACCATGTTGACCAGAATGGTCTCGATCTCTTGACCTCGTGATCCACCCGCCTTGGCCTCCCAAAGTGCTGGGATTATAGGCGTGAGCCACCGCGCCCGGCCCTGAAACTTCTTTTTTTTAAGCTTATTATGAAAAAGGAGGCTGGGTATAGATGTCTATGTTGGTACCTGCTGGACTCCTTGGATCCCACCTGAGTTCCCGGTCAGAACCAGATTTTGCATTGGTAGCACAGGCTCATTTTCTTATAAATATAATTCAGATCATTTGCTGGAACCATTGGGTAGTTTGATGTAGGACATGATTAAAGGTTTTCCCTAATTCTTGAGAGCTATTTAATAAGCTTGTAGGTAGAGGCCACAGGCAGCATATGATAAGATGTATTTTAGTCTCTGATCATGAGAACGAGATTCTTACAGTATCCCTGGACCCTGAATTCAAGGGCTATTCCTCTAACTTATTTTTTTAAAAATTCTCTAGTGCATCTATCTGTTTCTGATCTGTATTACGGCTCTCTAGAGGGACAGAATAGGACAGATGTATATATAAAAGGGAGTTTATTAAGGATAATTGATTTACACAATCACAAGGTAAAATCCCACGACAGGTCAGGCTGTCTGCAAGTTGAGGGGCAAGGAGGCGAGTGGTGGATCAGTCTGAGTTCCAAAACCATAAAAGTAGGGATGCCAACAGTGTAGCCTTTAGTCTGTGGCCAAAGACCAAGAACTCCTGGCAAACCACTGGTGTAATTTCAACAGTCCAAAAGCTGAAGAACTAGGTGTCTGATATTCGAGAGCAGGAAGCATCCAGCATGGGAGAAAGATGAAGGCTGGAAGATTCAGCAAATCTTCTCTTCCATTTTCTGCTTGCTTTATTCTAGCAGCACTGGCAGCTGATTAGATGGCGCCTACCCAGATTGAGGGTGAGTCTGCCTCCCACAGTCCACTAACTCAAATGTTAATCTCCTTTGGCAACATGGAACACATCCAGGAACAATACTTTAAATCCTTCAATGTAAACAAGTTGGCAATATTAATCATCACATGATCCAAAATTTTGACTGTTGCTCTGAGGCTTTGACCTTTTCTTATTGCTGGTCTGTTTTGCTTTGCTCTGAGATATTTATTTTGGTGTTGAGGTTTGCTATGTTGTATATGCTTCATTGTGTATTGATGGGAAGGAGGGGTAAATTTCTGCATCATCCAAAAGGCTATATTTTGCAAATGCCTATATGTTTACTTTTTAAAAAAGATTTCTTCGAAGCAGTTTAAAGGTATCATGGAGTGTGTTTTTTGCTGCTGTTAGATGAAGTAGTCTATAGATGTTAATTATGTACAGTTAATGTACAGTTAATGGATAATGTTGAGTTCAACTATGTCCATATTCTGCTTGCTGGATCTGTCTATCTCTGATAGACTGGTGTTGAAGTCTCCAACTATGATAGTAGTTTTTTTTTTTTTTTTTTAAGACGGAGTCTCGCTCTGTCACCCAGACTGGAGTGCAGCCACATGATCTCCGCTCACTGCAACCTCCACCTCCCAGGTTCAAGTGATTCTCCTGCCTCAGCCTCCCGAGAAGTTGGGATTATAGGCACCTGCCGCCTGTAATCTGGTTAGTTTTTGTATTTTCAGTAAAGACGGGGTTTCACCATGTTGGCCAGGCTGGTCGCAAACTCCTGACCTCTGGCAATTTGCCTGCCTCGGTCTCCCAAAGTGCTGGGATTACAGGTGTGAGCCACCATGCCCAGTGGATAGATTTTTAAATATTTTTCTTACAGTTCAATCATTGTTGGCCTCAAATAGTTTGATGCTTTCTTGTTAGCACACACGCATTAAGGATTGTTACATCTTTTTGGAGAATAGACCCCTTTATTATTATGTAATGGCCTTTTAAAAATTCCTGGTAACTTCCATTATTTCGAAGTCTGTTCTGTCTGAATTTAATATAACTACTGCTTTCTTTTGATTAGTGTTAGCATGATGTGTCTTTCTCCTTCTCTTTACTTTTAATATATATGTGTTTTATATGTGAAGTGGGTTTCTTGTAGGTAACAGGGAGTTGGATCCTGTTCTAGATCCACTCTGACAATCTTTGTCATTTATTGGTGTATTTATGCTACTGATGTGTAAAGTGATTATTGATGCAGTTGTATTAATATCTACCAATAAATAGAATATAGTTACAACTATAGAATGAACTAAAACAAATATAAGTATAACAAATTGAATAAACTATATTCTATTTATATTTTATAATTTGTAACTATATTCTATTTATTGTACTTTTTCTTTGTTTCTAGTTTTATCTTCTACTCTTTTTTTCTGTCCTTTACACTTTTAATTGAGCATTTCATATGCTTTCATTTTCTCTGTTTTCTCAGGATATTAGTTATACTTTTTAAAAGCTTTTTTAGTGGTTCCCTAGAGTTTGCAATATGCATTTACAGCTAATGTAAATCTACTTTCAAATGATGACTTACCATTTTACAAGCATTGCAAGTACTGTACAGTAACAAAATAATCTGAATTCTTCTCTCCTACCTTGGTACTATCTCCCATGGAAGTTTCTATCCATGAAGTAGTCTATAGTTGTTAATTATATACAGTTAATGAATAATGTTGAGTTCAACTATTACAGAAGTGTAATTCTCTGTCTCTGTAATTCTGAGGGAAGCAGTCTGCCCAGTCCACTTCTCTGTTGGACCTAAGAGGTGTTGGTTTTCCAGTTTGTTCAGTCTTTTACTTGTTATGATAAAGTGATGACTTCCAAACTATTCACATGCCAGACCAGAAATAGAAGTCCTATGTGCTTAATTTTAAAAGTCTACTGGAATTTTTATTTTTATTCTTTTATTATCCACACACATATTGTACATTGATTGTTCCGGGCACTGTGTTAAGTATGATGATGGAAGACAAAAATTATTTGTAGCTAACTTCAAGGGATATGGTTATTTGCTACATAAATATGCATTGCTAATAAACACTGATTATCTTTCAATAGATATGTCCCAGAATGAGATCACAGATGAGTCAATTTTCTGTTCATTGTATTTCTAAACAGGCAAGATAGTTTATAAGCTAGTCTTTAAAAAGAAGTTTCAAGTATATACAATTGATCTAATGAATTAATCAATGGTACAAAAGAGTTATACCCTTTTAATTTATATTTTGAATCATGTTTAAGACTTTATGTGATTATAGTGAATATCAGAAAATCTAACTCTTATTTTGATCTAACAACATTCTGTCTAATCTGTTAATCGTGTTAGTTATATTGCAATGCCCAAATCTCATGGTAACCATTAAAATCCCAATTATTCACCTGACAACTTTCATAATGCTTGGCCTTTGATAGATGCAAATTTTAGAATTAACATGGAATATAGATTTTTTTTTTGAAAATCAAAGGGAAACAAATGCTTGCTTAGTGTTTTAACAGGTTTTTATTATCTAATATAGATAAGATTTATTCAAGTCCCAATATGACTCCTTTCCTTTATGTATAGTAACATATGCTTAATTATGTTATTTTATATATAAAAGTCGTTGATGTAGAATATAATGTTATATAGTTAAGAAACTTTATTTTTAATATAATTTTTTTCTTATCCAAATCTACAACTACAGAACTGTTTGCTTGCCATTTTATACCTATTATAGAGGTTTAGCAGAGGTTCATGTGAATTTCTTTTTGATAAAGTTCTCCCAAAATAAACATACATTCTCAAGTAATAATTAGAAATGAGAAACTTGTGTCTCTCATCTCAACAACTTTGTCATGTATTTTATTTTCGCTTTTTCGTAATGAAGTGGTCACATTACATGCAGTTTTCTCTTGGAAGGTAAACTGTCTCTTTATGAATTATTCTTTCAGGAGAATAAATTTATATACATTTAATTATTCTTGTGTCTTAGTATTTGATCATAATCAGTGAAAGAAGAAAAACAATGTATCTAAAAGTGGTGTTGTATTGCAAGTGAATTTTCTAAAGTAGAATATTCTCTCCTTAGACATAACACATTCTTCTTTTTCTGCTCTAGATTACCTCTGCAAAATGCTTGGCTGATTTCATCATCAGAGGTGCTATTCATTTCTCTAATTTTAATGTATGATAGGTGAGATTGGAAAGATAGAAAACGCCAGTCTCAAAGATGGCTAGATATCTCAAGTCAAAAACATTATGAGCATTTTAAATAATACAAAGATGAGTTGGAGTAAAAAAATACAGATTAGAATATTTGACACAACATTTATGTGTAGCAATCATTAACTAATAGTATTAATAGAAGGTATATAGTATTAGAATAGAAAGCAGAGTGCATGTTGTAAACTAACAATGAATAGACTCTAAAGCTCCAGTCAATTACCTGTTTAAATATAATTTTATCTTCGTTCATATTTTATGGCTCTTGTTCAAAGAACCCAAGATTACATTCAGAGCTCATAGTAAGTACTGATGCTGTGAGGTCTAGATGACACCAGTAGGCTGGATTACATACAGTAAAAATATATTATTGCCAATATTTTTTTCTAAATTTATGATTTTTTAGTGTAATTATTGTGGCTTATTCTCAGTAATTGACAAATATTAAGCCTCAAAATATTCTTATATTGTTTAGTAATATGAGTAAATAAGCTACAATTACATAGGTAGTATTTATTTTTAATTAAAATAATTCATCCATTAATTTATTCCAGTTCAGTGGTGAATGGAAAACTGTTAAAAGTCTAATATTAATTGTAGCTTATCCAGATTTAAATAAATTCAACACAGTCTACATAGAGCATAGTTTTAGCAAAAGTTAATTGTCTGGTGATTGAAACATAAGTGGTCTGAATTAACAATATTTTACTCCTAGACCTTGAAGACTCTTGTAGTTTGTAAAACTTAGAGAAGAAAAAAAGATTTGTGGGGAAATAATCTATATTTTTCAAAAGATATATGTTATGTTATATTCAGGACTCTTTTTTCAAATGATTTTATTATTCCTGCAACAAAATTTTATTGACTGATTGATATGCACAAAATATACTCTAGTTGCCGAGGATACTAAATGAGCAAACTTTGATCCATACCCTTAAGGAATTAAGAGACTGATAATAGAAAATGAGTAATTTCAAGGTTATTGTGTAAATGCTGAAAGATTGTGAATGTAAGATGGGCAGGCAAAAACTCATCAGGTTCACCTTGGTATAGTTGAGATGAAACTAAAGATGTCACAAGGAATCATTACAGAGCCTCAGATACAGCATGATATGAAATACAACTTCTTGTTTTTGAAGATTTTAAATATTTTAGGTCTACAAAAAATTTATGATCATCTCTTTGTTACTCTTTTTCATTTGATTTTTATGTTTTGCTCCTGAGGCTGTTAAGGACATAGAAATTATGCTAGCAATTCCACAAGACATAAAAATAGTGTATAAAAATTATTCCTATCTTTTCTTTTCCACAGTGAAACTACTCTGTATACGACATGCTGATATTTGGGAAACCAGATATTAATAAATAATATTTCAAAAGAGAAAGATTCATTACTAATTGATTAGTTACACTTTGTTTTCTTCTTCATTGGTACCAAAAGTTCAGTATAAACATTAAAAAGTTTGTTTCAATGTGTAAATTCTTCTTTTGGTTGTGCATTTAGCAGGGGTAGGAATGCACACTTTCCAACAATATTTGATTAATAAAACAACAGATCTCTGAATATTTTATAGGTAGACTCTAATCATGTGTACCATTCTTTGTTCTAGCTAGGTTAATTAAATTTCAAAGATTGTCTCTTAAACTGATTAGATTATAATTTGGATGTTCAGTTTTGCTGAATAATATCTTTTTGTGAATTAATTTTCTAGGAACTAATTGAAACAATGAAAATATTGTGGATAACATCTTTACTTCCTTGATTACATAAATTTTTTATATAAGTAAATTGCATATAAAAAACATTACTTTCTATTTTCAAAAACATAATAAAGTCAAGGTAACTATCACTGCTAGGAAAGATATTAGTCTATATTTGACTTTTTCAAACTAAGCAAGTGAAGCCTAATATGTGTCCATGCATTGTGTAAAATTTTCCTTTTAAAGATTAACTAGCTGTCTTTTATCTGATATATGTTTATAAACTAAAAGAATTATTTTACATGATATTTATTTATTCAGTTGTGGTTACCTGTAATTTGGGGATTAGGAAAATGGGGAGCCATATTGACATGGATTCTGAGGCAAAGTCAGAAACTGGGTTGGGGCTGGAGGCAGGGGAGGGATTGCTATAATTCAATAACAGTATCAGTGATTTAAGAAATGGAAGAGGGCCAGGAACAGTAGCTCCTGCCTGTAATCTCAGCTACTCTGGAGGCTGAGGCAGGAGGATCACTTGAGGCTAGAAGATGGAGGCCACAGGGAGCTACCATCACACCACTGCATTCCAACCTGGTGACAGAGATACGCTATCTCATTCTATTCTATTTGTTTGCTGAGGTGATGATGAGCAACTTGAGTTCCCTAACAGGTGGGGTTAGGGTAGTGTAATTGTTCCAGCAAGAAACAGGTGCCTTCTCTTCCAGTGGGCATGTTTGCTATCTAGCTCTAAGACACCCAAAGAGGTTAGGAACAACTACCAAATAGCTTCAAATGCTTGGCTCAGGAGTACTTCCGTACAAAAAGAAACATCAATTTTTGCTAGTCAAATAATAGCTAAAATTACTCAGTTAATTGTTCTTTATCCATACAATTTTAAAACTTATTTATATGTTCACATTAGGGGTTATTTAACTGATGTTAGTTTAAAAATGGTAAAATTTAAAATGCAAGTGCCTTTGAATTTTCTCTAAATAATTATGTTGCCTGTTTGTCCCTTATCAAGGTCAGTATATATTGGTAGTTCTTAAACTTTATTGTGTACAAGAATCACAGACATTTAATACTGATATGCCTATTCTTGTGCCTCGACCATAATTACTGATTAGAATAACAGAGGTGTAGTCTAGGTATCTGCTTTGTGATAACGTCCACAGGACATTCCAAATCAGGTTATGGGAGAACACACCAGGCTGGTTACTAAAATCACCTCAACTTGTGCTCTTAATTGAAATCCACCCATTTAGAAGTCTCATGAGTCACACAAAGAAAAAATATCTTCAGCATGAATCATCTTGTGCATTAAAAATTTTAAATTTAAATCTTTGTCCTTTCTTATTGTGATCCCGGTAATCTACAGTCACTTTCATCAGTCTATTTTCTAGCTAACATCTGTGTGAAAAGCATCTTCCCACACTAGCAGCCTGTGTGCCAGCCAGTCACAGAATTACCAAGTTTGGGATGCTATTCTTATATAATTGCTGCCTGTGAAAGATGGTACTGCTGTGCATGATGCTAGCTCATTAGTTATGAGTTAGAATGGAGCTTGAGGATCAAAACAAGAAACTCTTCATTTCCTTCAGTTCAGCCAGATACGCTCTTGGTCTCCTCATATAGGTGGATGATACTGATAAAAATCAGGTGAGCTTACTAACACAGGGTACATCATGTGCTAGCAGCAGGTCATCTCCTATTCTTCTTCCACCTCAGCTCCATGAGACTGCCAGCTGCAGAGCAAATGTAGTACAGCCCCCTTGCCTAGAAGAACTGATTTCTACCAAGTGGGAAATTGAAGAAGATTGTGTGATTCCAGTCAATTTCACTCACAATGAGTAAGAAGCACCTGTGCACAAGCTGGTGCGGCATTTCTTAGAGCAGCTGGTACTCTTTACCTTGAGCCTAGTCCAGACGCAGGGAGGAAAATAGAGTGAAGAAGGAACAGGGGGAAAAATGTGCAAGCCTCTCTTATTTTCTAACTTTTCACATCAAGAACTTATCTTTTTCCTCTGATTAAGATATTACAAGATTCACATGTGGTCATAGTTTTCCTAAGGTAATGCAACTCCCAAATGATTCATAAAGTTCTAAATAATACAGCATTTCTATTTAGTATACCACATAAGCAGACACAGGTTGGCTTTATTTTTGCTTGTTTGTTGGTTTTGTTTAAAATTTGTTTGCTTTCACAATGGCAGGCCACTAACAAACCATGCATTTCTGTAAAGAATGTAGATAGGTAAGCATTTACTTAAATGAAAGCACTTTAAAATATTTGTAGATTTGTCTAACAAAATTATTTTCCCTCAGATTTAAAACAAGAAGGATGTACAAATGAAGAAGTATGGTCTCTGCAATTCTCTGTTAGTCTTCCACAGCTTCGCCATCCTACACACTTATCTGCACACAGAGCTGACCAATTTTCCAGAGTCTCAGGAAAGAACATGTCCCTATATCCCCTCCCTCCTTACATCACTTCTGCACTTGCATCTTTATTTTTTAGACCTACACTACAAATATGTTGAAGTCTTTCTTGTTAATGTACAGACATCCTTACCCTAGATTCCCTAGATTTCTCTCCTCAGTTACAGTATTTCTTTCTCTCTCTCTCTTCTAATTTTGCAACTAAATTTATTTATAGTCTTGATATGGTGCCTTCATCATCAATTTTCCATTCATTTCTTTATTTGGTAACATCTGTATATTTACCTATGACTCCATTACATTTGCTTTGGAAAAGGTTACCAGTGAATTCTGCATGTCCTAGAACAATGAGAATTTCATCCTCCACCTCCACCTCACTGTATTCAATATTGTTCACCATATGTTTTGCCTTACAGTAGTTTTTCCACTTGGATTTGTAACACCACTCACTCTGCTTCCCCTTCCATTTACACATTAGTATTCCCTCTTTTTCCTCAACTCTCTTTTTAAAATTAATTTAATACTGATATTTCTTGGAGTCCTTAACTCTTCCCTCTTTATAATCACTCTCACAGTTCTTTCTGTAAGTATTATGTTGTTGACTATAAATATACTACAGATAAGAAACTCCCCATCTGCAGAATACCAACCTGGGCCTGTACCTTTTCAAATTTTCACCTCATTACAAATGCATTTTCTCCTGTCTTAGTCTATTTGAGCTTCTACCACAAAGTAGCACAAACTGGGGTGCTTACACAAAAAATACAGAAATTGAGTTTTTATTGTTCTGGAGGCTGGAAGTCCAAGATCAAGTCACTGGCAGATGCAGTGTCTGATGAGGGCCTGCTTCCTCGGAGGTGTTGCCTTCTCACTGAGGGGAGGAGCAAATGAGCAATGAGCTCTCTGGGGCCTCTTTTATAAGGGTAGTAATCTCATTCATCAGGGCTTGTCTCAATGACCTAACCACTTCCCCAAATCCCAACGTTATAGTGTTACTTTGGGGTTAGAATTTCAGAATATAAATTCAGGAGAGGCATAAACATTCAGTCCGTTGTACTCCCCAATTATCTTTTTTTTCTTTCTGGAAGTACCAGCAACATCCATTCAGTCACCAAACCTAGAAATCTGAACAACGACTTTGATTTGTACCTTTCCCTTAATATCTGTATCTGAAAATAAAATCATGCCAACGTGGCTTCAATATTTTTTCTACTCCCTTGGTCCTTTTCTTTTTTTGTTTCCACTATGGTCCTTTAAACCTTCCTTATCTGTTATATCAACTTTGGCAAAAGCTCCACTTTGCCTACAAAATTAAATTCAAATTTTCAACATTTCCTCAAAAGTTTTCGTGAAAGGTCTCTGAGTACACTTCTGTCTGGCCTACTCCTTTATCCTCTTTTACGTAGAAATCTGCCGTTGTTAGGAAACATTATGCTGTTTCCTTGATATATTTGCTTCCTTGATGTATTCACATTTTTCTTTCTCTGATGGTAATTCATTGTTTCCACATAAAAAACTGGCCTTTCTTAGTCAGCTCTTCCCATCCTCCCAACTTTGCTCAGCTATTGGCCTCCAGGAAGGTTTCTGAAATGGTAAGCTAGAGTGAGTCTTGCTTTTTGACTAAACAAAAATAACACAGATAACACTATGTTTTTTTTTCCTCAAGGAACTCAAAATGCTTTATAAAAATAATCATATTTATCACTGAATATGACTGTAGGAGAGAAATAAATGTCATGATTGACATTTGAAGAAAGAATATTTTTGTAGTTTATAAAATCTGCCTCCCTTTCTCTGGCCCCTAAGTAGAATATGACTGTAGGATTTTATAAGATTTTTCAGGAGCAGAAATGGACATTTCCTTTCTTCAGGAAAATATCTGACAGTCAATAATATCTTTAAGGATCTAGCAAAGTCATAAAACATTGAGCTGTGTCAGTCTTCTGTGGCCAGGAGTGGGACTGTGGGTCTATTACTCAGAAGAAGATGGGGTTTGTTCACCTAACAAGTAACAAATGACTCTCCATGAGAACGTAGTTTTTGATCAAGAAGGGTTTTATTACTTGACACAAGTAAGGAGAACACTGGGAGTATTCTCCAAAGCAATGTCTCCCTGAGGGAAAGTAACAGAAGGGTTTTCTGGGGTGATAGAGTGGGGAGACAGTGCATCGCTGCACGCAGAGTAGGAGTTTCAGTTGTGCAGGTGCTGCGAGTCATTATGGCAGCACATAGGTTATGTTACTGTAATGGAGCTGCAGTTCCTCTCATGGTGGAGACTTTATTATGGCAATAAGGAAAGTCTACTTGGGTTTATTTATAATTTACCAGGTTGTGTTAGAAGCTGGTTTTGACCAACAAGGTAACTGTATTCCACACAGGATTTAGGGGAAAACAGGCCAAATGGCAGGAGACTAAACAGGCTGATTGCTCAAATTGACCAAATTTCTGTAATCCCTGGAGAACCTCCCAATCTGCTTACAGATTTGGAAG
The DNA here is from genome assembly GCA_004027835.1 of Alouatta palliata. NCBI lineage: Eukaryota > Metazoa > Chordata > Mammalia > Primates > Atelidae > Alouatta > Alouatta palliata. Next base: position 20,451 of record PVKV010020685.1, read on the forward strand.
AAAAAGTAAACCATGTAAGTCTATATGTCCTCTAAACACTTCAACTCAAAGGAAAATATGCACTCTATTACCATGTAACCATAAGATAATCTGGAACCAGGATCAACAGACAACTGTTATATTAAGAAAATAATTTTTATCAAATATATTTTCAAAAAGATTTAAAAATCTTCATACATAAAAATGTTTTGAATGAAGTGTATTAGGCAGTGACTAAAATGAGTTTTTTTAAACTATATTTTATAACCACATTTTGTCCTAAAAAATAAGAAAATTTAAAATCTACAAAGTGGCCTTTTATTTCCAGATCTGACACGTACAGAGAATGGCATTCATCATTTCTGTCATTACAAAAAATTAAAACCAAATAGACAAACAATATTACTGACTCTACTTGGATCAAAGAAAGCAAATCATCACACCAAAATGTGTAGAAATATATTCAATCAGACATACAGCAGAGATTTGCTTATCTTGAGCAGCAGCTGTTAAGACAATAAACTGGTGGGAAAACTTAAATGGTAATTTTTGATAAGTTACTCCTGGCTGTGTATGGATTTTTTTAAAAATGTACTTGAATTTTAATTTTTTAAAGATTATTTCTCTCTATATATTAATAAACAGTGCAAAGAATAGACCTTCATGTTTAAATTATATTCTAAAATTATATATATATATTTTTTTCATTAACAACTGGCATGTAAAGAGCCTTAGAGAGTCCAATGAGAAACTCCTGGGGACAAAGTCAAGGTTAGACTTTTGTGAATTTAGTCTCTAGGAATCTCACCATATTCTCAGAGTGAAGCAATGGAGAACATAACCTCTAACTGTATCTGGGGAAGAAAAGAGTAACCATTGTGAACAATGCCCAGAGTTTTCTCAAAAATAAAGGGTTACTGTCCAGGCAAAAAAGACTCATTTCACCAGGAGGAAGGAGATTCCTCCCACGTCAGCCATCTCTAGCCGCCTTTTGTTACCTAATGGAGAGAGGGAATCATCAGTGTGGGTAAGGACATCAGTGAAATGTATTGGGAATGCTGATGTCAAAGAAGGAAGCAGAGGGAAAGAGGGAAGGGAGAAAAATATTCAGTAACAGTTGAGACAAGCTTGTGAAAGTCATAACCATTGTTTTAATCATATGGCCTCTTTAAATCAATGGGATTTAGTTTCAAAAAATTTAAAGTGATTCTTCCTTCTACTTTTCCTTCATATCAATATGACTCTGGTATAATATTGAGGGTTACAGCTGAATGAACTGCAGACATAGACTCTTGGAAGAGGAGTACTATGAAGTCCAACGTCAAAGTGTGACAAAAACAAAGACACCACAAGAATTTGAAGCCTCTGGCACTGGTAGCTACAGCAGAATTTGAACAGAGACTGATTCTTAGCCAGATTAACATAGAATCTCACACTGATGTCCTATTTTTCCTATTCGACAACTTTGAAGGATTTCAACAACAGTAAATTATAAGATATGTTTCAAGGCAAGTAAAACATATTTTGAAAAGGTAAAGCAATCATCAAAACCAGACAGATATATGACACAGACATTGAAACTGTCATACAGGTCATTTAAAATAACTATGGTTAATATGTTAAGGACTTTAATGGTAAAACTAGATAACATGCAAAAACTGGTAATATAAGCAGAGAGATAAAAACTCTAAGAAAGAGTCAAAAAGGAATTCTGGAAAGAACACTACAACAAAAATAAAGAATGTCTTCAAAGAACCTGTCAGAAGATGACATGGCACCGGAAAGAAACAGTGTCTTAAGAGAAGGGACAATAGAAACTTCAGAAGTGAAATACAAAGAGAAAAGAGAATGAAAAACAACAAGCATCGCAGAGCTGTGGGCCAATTTCCAAAGGTATAATATACACATACGTGGAATGCAAAGCAGAAGAGTGAGAGAACAAAGTAGAAAAATATATTTGAATAAATAATGGCTGAGACATTTTCAAAATTAATGACAAACAACAAGCCATGGTTCTACAAAGCTCAGAAAGCAATTAGCAAGGCAATAACAAAGAAAGAAACAAAAGACAGGCAAAACAAACAAACCCAAGAACGCAAAAACAAACAAACAAAAAAACCCCGTGGAGAAAAAAAAGATAATAGGAATATCATGAAAGCTGCTACAAGAGAAACAAACTAACAAACAAAAATACATCTTACCTATCCAGGAGCATGGGTAAGAATTACATTGGATTTCTATTCAGAAGTATTCAAGCAAGAAGACAGTGGTGTTACAGACTTAAAGTGCTAAAAGAAAAAAGAAGAGAATTATATATGCATCAAAATTATTCTTCAGAAACAAATAATAAATATTACTTTATTTTTTAAACAAAAACTGCCACTATACCTTTACCTCCCCACAAGAAATTATAAATTAAGTTATTTGGACATAAGAGAATTGATATTTCCTTGGTTCTAAGGAAAGGAAGAGTATAAGAGAAGGAATAAATGAAGTGTTTTTTTTTTTTAAGAAAAAAAAAATTTTATATTTCTTATTTTCTTGAAGACAATTGCTTGTTTAGTATAATAATAGTAACAATGTATTTGGTGCTTATAGCCAAAGGATAAGTGAAATGACTGACAATAATATCACAGGGGATGTATTAAGGAATTGGATACATTCTAAGTGTAATGTGTATTCTCAGACATCAGCTAATAAAATTCCTTCTGCTTGAGAAAAGCAAATGGAAGAGTAAAGGTGACTTTATCTTTACAGCTTAGGTAACAGCTTAGCCACATGGGTAGAGTGCCAAGTGGGCACTTGGGATCCCCAATTCCAGGCCTTGGTTCTTTGATGTGATTTCTGGACCTACTCTGGACTAGAGGGGCCCACTGCTCTAAAGGGTGAGTCCCAGGCTGGACAGCATTCACCATAAGCTGACTGAAATGCGCTTGGGCCTTAAGTGAACATTGTGAGCGCTGGTCGTTGCCTGGCAGTACCCACTGTGGGCATGTGGTAATGGCGACATGGGAAGAGACTCCTCTGCTTGAAGCAAGGGGAAGAAAGAGTGTGAAAAACTTGTTCTGCTCTGGGTGCCAGCTCAGCAAAGTAGAAAAGAGGAAGATTTCTAAGGTTTCTGACTCTAGGCCCTGGCTCCTGGGTGAAATCTTTGGTCTCATCCAGGGACTGAGGGAAGTTGCTGCCCTGAAGGGAAGCACACAGCCAAGCTAGCTTTGCCATCTGTTGATGGTAGAGCCCTGGGGCCTTGAGCATTCCTAGGAAGTAGCTAGGTATTGGTTACAGTGAGCCTTGGGTGAGACTCAGTGTCATGCTGGCCTCAGAACTGACACAGCACAGTTCCAAGTGTGGTAGCGATAGGGGTGCTTGTGTCATGCCTCACAGAGCTCCAGGCATCTCAACACACACACACACACACACACACAGAAAGAGAGAGAGGGAGAGACTGAGACTCTTTTGTCTGGGAGAGAGTAAGGAAAGAGAAAAAGAGTCTTTGCCTAGTAATCCAGAGTAGTCTGGAGCTTGTCCTAGACCATTAAGGTCATACCTGTATGACTCTGCATGAACCAAAGTGTTACTGGGCTTGGGGTGCTCCCCATGCAGATACAGATGCAGTGACCAAAAACTTAGATCACAACACCTAAGTCTCTTCAAATATCTGGAAATCCATGCCATGAAGAACAGGTACAAACATGCCCAGACTGTGAAGACTACAATGCAGACCTAACTTTACAATACCAGGACTTCAACAAATATCCGCAAGCATCAAGACTATCCAGGAAAGCATGAGCTCACCAAATGAACTAAATAAGGCACCAGGGACAAATCTCAGAGAGACAGAGATATGTGACCTTTCAGGCAGAGAACTCAAAATATCTATTTTGAGGAAACTCAAAGAAATTTAATATAACACAGAGAAGCAATTCAGAGTCCTATCAGATAAATATAATGAATAAACTTAAATAATTAAAAAGAAGCATAAATTCTATAGTTGAAAAATGCGATTGACATACTGAAGGGTGCAGCTGGGTCCCTTAATAGCAGAATTAATTAAGCAGAAGGAAGAATTAGTGAGCTTAAAGACAGGCTATTTGAAAATACACAGTCAGAGGAGACAAAGGAAAGAAGAGAAAGATCTATATCTAAGTACAAGCAGGTTACAGAACATCAAACCGATTTAATGTGAAGAAGACTACCTCGAGGCATGCAATAATAAAACTTTCAAAGGTCAAGGATAAACAACAGGAAAGTTAACAGACAATGGAGTTCCAATACATCTGGCAGCAGACTTTTCAGTGGAAACCTTACAGGCCAGTAGAGAGCGACGTGACATGTTTAAAGTGCTGAAGAAAAATAACTTTTACCCTTTGGGCTCCTCGTACCCTTAAGTCAACAGGCCAAGAAGGGAGTAACAGTGTTGACTGGGGTAATTGGCCGGGACTATCAAGATGAAATCAGTCTACTATTCTAGAATGGAGCTAAGGAAGAGTATGTGTGGAATACAGAAGATCCATTAGGGTGTCTCTTAGTAGGACCATGCCCTGTGATTAAGGTCAAAGGGAACTACAACAGCCCAATCCAGGCAGGACTATCAATGACCCAGACTCTTCAGCAATGAAAGTTTTGGTCACTCCACAAGGAAAAAAAAACATAACCTGCTGAGATGCTTGCTGAAGGCAAAAGGAATACAGAAAAGGTAGTAGAGGAAGGTAGTCATCAATAGTAGTTATGACCACATGACCAGATGCAGAAACAGGGACTGCAATTGTCATGAGTATTTCCTCCTTCTTTGTTAAAAGCATGTTTGTGCATGTATACACTTGCACTAAGAAAATATCTCATTGTATTTCCTTTTTCCTGTATCATGTGACATAAGATTTATTGACTTCACATCAGCATTTAAGTGTTGTTAATTTTATGTAACAGCATTTGAGTTGGGCATTGGTGCATTTCCAGTTGTACAAAGGATAGTTGTATTGTTAGGCATAATTTTGACCTTATTATTGTCTTTATTTGAAAATTATGTCTGATCTCAGGAGATGTATATGGGTTCAAGTTGACAAGGGTGGACTTGTGATGATTAATACAGAGGGTCAACTTGATTGGATCGAAGAATGCAAAGTTGATTGTAGGTATGTCTGTGAGAGTGTTGCCAAAGGAGATTAACATTTGAGGCAGTGGGCTGGGAAAGGCAGACTCACCCTTAATCTGGGTGGGCACAATCAGCTGCCAGCAAGGCTAGAATGTAAAGCAGGCAGAAGAATCTGAAAAGACTAGACTGGCTTAGCCTCCCAGCCTACATCTTTCTCCTGTGTTGGATGCTTCCTGCCCTCAAACATTGGACTTCAAGTTCTTTAGCTTTGGAACTCAGACCTGGCTTCCTTGCTCCTCAGCTTGCAGATGACCTATTGTCTGACCTTGTGATCGTGTGAATTGAAAACTCCTTAATAAGCTCTCTCTCTCTCTCTCTTTTTTCTCTCTCTCTATATATTATATATACATATTTTTTCTAGAAAATATATCTATATGTATACATATATTTACATGTAATAGTATTTTATATATATATATCTCCTATTAGTTCTGTCCCTTGAGAAAACCCTAATACACTAGGTATTTTATTTTTTGTGTGGCAATTGTGAATGGGATTGCATTCTTTCAACTTGACTGTTTGTTTATAGGAGTGCCAATAATTTTTGCGTATTAATTTTTTATCCTGAGACTTTGCTTTAGTTGTTTATCAGCCTCAAGACCTTTTGGGCTGAGACTATGGGATTTTCTAAATACAGGGTCATGTTGTCTGCAAACAGGGTTAGCTTGACTTCCTGTCTTTCTATTTGGATGCTTTTTATTTTATTATGATTGTTGTTTTGTTCTGTCTTGCTTGATTTTCTGGCCAGGAATTCTAATACTGTGTTGAATAGAAGTCATGAGAGAGGGAACCCTCGTCTTGTGCTGGTTTTCAAGGGGAATGTTTCCAGCTTTTGCCCTTCAGTATATTGGCTGTGGGTGTGTCATAGATGGCTTTTATGATTTTGAGGTATGCTCTGTTAATAACTAGCTTGTTGAGAGATTTTTAACATGAAGCAGTGTTGAATTTTATTGAAAGACTTTTCTGCATCTGTTGAAATAATCATGTGGATTTTTCTTTAGTTTTATGTGATAAATCACATTTACTCATTTGCACATGTTAAACCAACCTTGCATCCAAGGGATAAAGCCTACATTGTTGTGGTGGATTCGCTTTATGAGTTGCTGCTGGAGTCAGTTTGCAAGCATTTTGTTGAGAATTTTTTGCATCAATGTTCATCAAAAATATTGGCGTGGAATTTTTATTATTGCTTTGTTGTGTCTCTTCCAGGCTTTGGTATCAGTATGATGCTGGCCTTGTAGGATCAGTTGAGGGAGGGAGTCTCTGCTCATCAATGTTTTGGAATAGTTTTAGTAGAAAATGTACCAGCTTTTCTTTGGATATCTGGTAGAATTCAGCTATGAATCCTTCTTATCCTGGGCCTTTTTTGGTGGGTTATTTTTTACTGATTCAATTTCAGAGCTTGTTATTGGTCTGTACAGGGAATTAATTTTTTCCTTGCACCAAATTATTTTAAGAGTCATTCACTGTGAACTAGTAATAGTTTCAAGAAGGTTGTATATCTTGAATAATAAAACTTTAGCCATTTGGCACAGTGCCTGAAATTTTATCACTGCATCACAAAATCACTATATCATTAAAATATTTTAACAATTCCCTAAATATATAATTTAATATTTATTTATTCATTAAATATTTAATATTCTAATAGTATGTATCATACTTCTTAATAACCATTAGCATGAGTTCATCTTAAATGGTACTTTATCGTTACTTTAAAGTATTTTTTTGACAGCTTATGGATACCTCACTAAATAAAATAAGGAGTATGACTTTAGCACAGTCATCATTGTCTAGTAGGCCCTTGATAAAGGATTAAAGAAGCCATAGAAGCTGCCAAAAATACATTCTTAATTTACAGAAATTTACATCAGTGGGTGTTGTTTTACTAGTGTTCATACTAATAATATGTAAGGTATAAATTTTAAATGAATCTTTGCTTTTCTACATGGTTGTCTGTGGGATTTTATTTTATTACTTTGTTCTATTGCAGTAAGAAAATATGATTGCAATGTACTTTTGAAGTAAGTTGCGAGTGAATCTTACTAGTATTTAAACAACATAGTAAATGTTATGTCAATCAATTCTCTGTCTAGCAAGTTATTTTATTGTCTCCAGTCTACATAAATGTTTCCACATTATTTTCTAAGCTTTTTTGAGGCCCAAGATCTTTGAATACTAGAGATGAAACAAAAAAGAACATCTGAAGTCTTACTTATAAACATTTCTCTATTATGTAACAGAATAGGAGGACATTGTTCATCACGTTGGTGCAAACGTAATTGAAGTTTTTTGATTGTTGAAATTTGCCATTTGATATTGGAAAACATTCTTAAGCAAATGTAGTTATGTTATACATCATTTTAATGCACATTTTCACTTTATTATATTTTGTTAATGACTTATTACTTGCTGTTTGTTTTATATTTATTTTAGACTATGGGAATAATGTTAGAAAGCAAATTTTTCTTGTTTATGTTCAAAATGTGTTGTAAAGCAGCGGATACAATTCACAACGTCAACAACGCATTTGGCCCAGGAACTGCTAAAGAACACACAGTGCAGTGGTGGCTCAAGAAGTTTTGCAAGGAGATGAGAACCCTGAAGATGAGGAGTCTAGTGGCCGGCTATTGGAAGTTGTCAGTAAGTAATTGAGAGCAATCATTGAAGCTGATTGATCCTCTTATACCTACATGAGACAGTTGCTAAAGAACTCAACGTTGACCATTCTATGGTTGTTCAGCATTTGAAGCAAATTGGAAAGATGGAAAAGCTTGATAAGTAGGTGCCTCATGAACTGAGTGAAAATCTAAAAAAAAAATACTTGTTTTGAAGTGTTGTCCTCTCTTATTCTACAAAACAACAACAAACCATTTCTCCATTGGATTGTGACGTGTGACAAAAAGTAGATTTTACACAACTGGCAATGACCACTCAATGATTGGACTAAGAAGAAGCTCCAAAGCACTTTCCAAATGTAAACTTGCACCAAAAAAATGGTCTTGGTCAATGTTTAGTGGTCTGCTGCTGGTCTGATCCACTACAGCTTTCTGAATCCCGGTGAAACCATTACATGTGAGAAGAGTGCTCAGCAAATTAATGCGATGGACACAAAACTGCAAAGCCTGCAACCAGCACTGGTCAACAAAAAAGGCCCCATTCTCCATGACAATGCCTGACTGGATGGCACACAATCAATGCTTTAAAAGTTGAACGAATTGTGCTATGAAGTTTTGCCTAATCTGTCATATTAACCTGGCCATATTCACCTGACCTCTCACCAACTGACTACTACTTCTTCAAGCATCTTAGCAACTTTTTGTGGGGAAGACGTTTCCACAACCAGCAGGATGCAGAAAATGCTTTCAAAGAGTTCATTGAATCCTGACACATGGATTTTTATGTTACAGGAATAAACAAACTTATTTCTCTTTGGCAAAGATTTGTTAATCCTAATGGTTCTTATTTTGATTAATAAAGATGTGCTTGAGCCTAGTTATAATTTATAATCACATCTAATTTTGCACTAACCTAATAAACTACTACAAAAATATGTTTGACTATATTGTGTTGTGTGTGTTATTTGCTGATCTAACAACTAGAGTGAGATTCTCCCTGTAAATTTTGAAAAATATTAATTAATTGATTAAAATATTTATTGAGTTAAACTTCAAAATAAATATATTTCATAGAGGTCAAAAAAGAATATAAAAATTACTAGACAGAGAACCTAGCACTTAGGCACAAAGTAAGGTTGTCAACTGATTATTTTAACATGACTATGGTTAGTTATTAGTTATAGCTAGCATTAGTACACTCAAGAAGGCTTAAATGTCTAATTCCAAATGCGCGTATGGCAAAGATGCAAACACATATCTGCTAGTATAATGTAGTCTGGTGGATGGATTTGTTTGCTCCTGCAAAAAGTTTTAAAACTTACTGTTTTCTCCTTTTGTTTGAATACTTTGGAAGAGGAGGGATATTGACCATGGTTCCAAAGATGGATATTCTTGGGCCTGCAAAGGTTTCTAAATACTCTAAATACTCTCTACCTCATAGGATTATCAAACATACCCTACTGTCTTACAGCTGATCAGTTAAAATATTAATTTTTTAAATTTCAGAATGGCTCCAGGGGCTTTTGAGTTAGAATGGCAACTTCACAGCAGAACTCTCCCTACGGTAAGATGGTTATGTCACTTAACATTTAACCTCTCTAACTTCTCTCATAATGATTCTTTGTTTATCAAGTTGTATTTCAATTTTATTCTGCCTGAAGAGTAAACATTGCTTGTGTGTGATTACAGGCTTCTGGCATGTGCAACAGGTTATTCTAAGTTAGTCTCAATTACTTTTTTGCTTCCTTCCACCTATATCTGTGTAGGGCAGAATATTTCTTGATTCACTAGACCTTGGGTTTTCTGAACTGGAAAATTACCATTTTGTTTGACAGTTGATAGTTATGTTACTAGAAATGAATACATGTGTACTCTGATGTATTTTTTTTTCAATAGTATGAGTCATTACTTCAAGAACAAGTCATCTCTGAGGGGGTGGGGAGAAAGAGTTCTTTAGCTAGGTCTTCAAAGCAGAAAGCCAGATATGATCTTGGCTCCTTATGTGACATTACTGCCTTACAAGTTTTTGCAAGTGTGACATAATTTCTATTAAAAAAAAATAATAAGTTGTTATACTTTCACACTGACAATGCTTAAAAATATAACCGCTTGACATGGAAAAGGACATTGTATTGGAATAGTGTGCATAATGAAGGTATGGAATAAGATGCTTGCTTTCTTTCTTTCTTGCTCAGTCACCAGGTGCCAGGCTGGAGTGCAGTGGCTGGATCTCAGCTCACTGCAACCTCTGCCTCCCAGGTTCAAGCAATTCTTCTGCCTCAGCCTCCCGAGTAGCTAGGACTACAGGTGCGTGCCACCAGGCCCAGCTAATTTTTTTGTATTTTTAGTAGAGACGGGGTTTCACCATGTTGGCCAGGATAGTCGCAATCTCTTGACCTCGTGATCCACCTGCCTCGGCCTCCCAAAGTGCTGAGATTACAGGTGTGAGCCACCACATTAAGATGCTTCCTAAATGAACTCTTCTACAGAGCCCAGACACCACGTTTATGGCAGATTTCTATGTACCAATAAGACCAATCTTTTAAGTAAAAATAAGATTTGCATTTTATATTTTTTAAGGCTGATGAATAAACATGTAAGCAGCCTATGGTATTTAGAAAACATACTGTGAGAAAATACACAAAATGTAAACAACAAAAGAAGTATGGTGGCTATAAATAAAAGCCAGAAATAAAGTGAAATGTTTCCCCTCTCAATAGTTTCTGTAGGAGGAAGCCCTCTATTTTTCCAAGTATTGGTCCAGTCAAACATAATTTGAAAATCTCTGTCTCTAAAGAAATGTGTTTCAACTACGAGAAATTTCAGTTACTGAATCTGGTAAGAATATCAGCTGTGGCTGCCTCACCAAAGGAAATATCACAATGAAATCCATTAGTCCTTGTGTGTATAAAAAACAAATGACTGGTAAAAAGCAGTAACTTTTAGTGTAATTACACTTCAGTTTATATTCAAGCATCCTTTCTCTTAACTAAATTTCTTACATACAAGGAAAACTAAAAATCACGATACAGACAAATAATACTAACATTACTGCCTAGTTTTGAATATAAATATTTTAGAAAAATATTTTCAATTTGAATTAATTTTCATCCATTAGTACTCATAATTTTGTTGAGTGAAAATAGGACTATGTTTATGAGAGATACAGAGAAAAGAATATCTCCTTTACCTTCTCAATGAAAAAAACCTATTAAATGAAAAAAATATGCTACATAAAATTAGTGTAACTTTTAATTGTTTTCCATTTAAATTCTTGAAGAGAATTTTTAAAACTCTGGGCTTCCAATTTAAATATAAAAAAAATCAAAATAATGGACATAATGAGCATAAGCATAAAGAGATGTCATCAACATTTCTCTTACAGAAATATTTTCCTGTACTAGGAAAATACTCATCTAAGAGAAAGATCAGAGAAGTAAATGTGAGAGCTAAAGAAAATATACAATGGTTATTTTGACTTAGATTTTGTTAAAGAGAATATAATTGGGAGTTCATTTATTCATATATTCATTAATCTAAAAATATTTACTGAAAAAGATTGTGTTCAAGCAGTAAGTCTGAACTGGGAATATATCATTTTATTCAAAATTAGGTGAATAAGTGTTTGTTCGTTAAAATTATTCAATAAACATTTACTGAATACCTATGTTAGGTGAAGAGTCATGTAACATTAAGGATACAGATCACTTTTTTCTTAAGGATCCCATACTTCATAAGATTTTGATATTACAAAGTGGTAAATGCTATGTTGGAAGAATGCACAAAAATTATTAAAGCACAAAGGAAATAAATTTCACCTAGAGAAATTGTATTGAATAGTAAAATAGAGTAAGAGATTAAAAGATGAAATATACCACTATTTGTTTATAAATAATGTTTCTACATATTTAAACTAATGTGCTTATTAAGTATACTACCGTCATTGATACACACAAATAAGACTAATAACACTGTTTAGTTAAACAAAATTTGGAAAGTGAGAAGACAGTGGTAAAATATGAAGGGAGAAAGGTGAGTTTTTGGTTTCAGCTCTGATGCATAAAGAGCTTAGAGGTCACTTCCATTCTTTACAGCAAGAAAAAATAGAAACGAACTGACATCAATGGCTTTTCTTAAACCTAACAGAAAATGTGATCACAGGCCAAACTGACACCCTGAAATTTAGAGAGAAATGCCAAGTCAGAGAACCACAGTTGAGATCATCTTACTTTGATAAGAAACTGCTGGGGCCATAGATGGAAGGAATGTTAAAGTGTCAATTTTGATAAAAATCTGATTATTTAAATAAACTGGATAAATTTCCCTAAAGGCAAACTACCAAAACATAGATAAGATAAATAGATAACCTGAATAAAACCAAATCTGTTAAAGACATTGAATCAATAATTAGTATCTTTGTAAAGCGCCAGTCTCAGATGGTTTTATTGATGAATTTCACCATACGTATAAGGAAAAATGACAACCATTCACCATCTTTTTCAGAATATACAAGCAAAACAAACAAATATAAACAAAAACACTTCCTACTCTTCATATAAATAAGGTCAACATTGTCCTAATGCCAAAACTATATAAAGTCATAGAAAGAAAACTACAGATCAATATTTCTCATAAATATATATTTTAATATTTTCTAAAAATAATGATGTTTAACAATATAGAATGAGTCTAATAAGAATCATAAACTGCAGACAATTACTCCAGGTATGTGAGGCTGGCTCAACATTTTAAAATCAATTATATAATACATCATAACAAACTAAAAGAAAAAACATATGATCATATCAATCAATGCAGAAAAAGCATTTGAGAAGGTTTGATAAAATTTGTAATTAAAAACTCAGTAATTAGGAAAAGAGGAGAATATTCTGAACTTGATAAAAACATCTACAGAAGTTACACTGCTAACATCATACTTAATGGTGAGAACTGAATACTTTCCACCTAAGATCAAGAAGAAATCAAGGAGGTGCCCTCTCTTTATTTCTATTCAACTTCATACTGGAAGCCTTCCCTAGTTTAAGAAGAAATGTAAATATTGTGTATGTGTGTAAATGAACATATATGCATGTATATATATGCATATGTATATGTATGTGTATATTATGTATTTCTCTATGCTTGTGTGTATATTTATTTACTCCGTCAGACCTAAAATAAAATTCCAGTTGCAACAAATTCAGTCGCAGATGTTGATTTTTCATATAATTCTTCATTAAGAGGAAAGATTCTTGGGATACATAGTTGATTCTAGAACAAGGGCAGAAAATTTATAAGATGAATCTTGCAGTACTGGAAAGTAAGGAAGTATTCAGTGAGAAAACAAAACAGAGCAATCATATTGAGAGTATGTAAATGGGGTAGATAAGGCAACTGAAAGTGGTCTGGATTGTCATATCTGGAGCAATTCGAGTAAGAAATAAAGAAAATACTATTGTATTATAATCTAAAGTATGAAATAAATATCTGTGAGCTAATGCTGATACAGATAAATGAGTACATTAATTGACAAGACACAAATCTGCTTTTCGTAGATACACTGCTCTCAAAGAGGGGAGCACAATTTAAGTTTGACCTATGATGGTGAATTTCTTCAGACTCCGGTAAGAAAAAGGGTGGGTTATGCAGACAGTCACCATCGATATTCAAAAATCATATTAGTAGTTTGTAACCTTGGTATTATGTGATGAAAATAACACTTCATTTCTGTGAGCTTCTTTCCAAAGACACATAATCTCAATCTAACTGAGAAAAACACTAGCAAAATTCAAATAGAGAAGCATCCTACAAAATACTCAATCAGTACTTCTTAAAACTAGCAAGGTCATCAGAAACAAAGATACGTATGAGAAACTGCCACCAACAAAAAGAGCTATATAATTTGCTAAGGTTGGCATAACAAAATACCACAAACTGAGCAGCAATAGGAGAAATTCATTTTTTCACAGTTCTGGAGGCTAGAAGTCCTAAGGTGTCAATAGGTCTTCTGAGGGAAGTTCTGGAGGCTACAAATCCTGGATTAAGAAATCAACAGGGTTGGTTCTTCTGAGAATCTGTTCCCGGCTCCCTGTCTAGCTCTACCAGTTTTCTGACAATCTTCGGTGTTAAACTTTGACTTGTAAAAACATTACCCTGATCTCAGCCTTCCACTTCATATGGCATTCTCTGTATCTGTCTTCAAATTTCCTCTTTCTATAAGGACAGCAGTCATATTGGATTAAAGCCCATCCTAATCATTTCATTTTAACTTGATAACCTCTTCAAATACTTTATTTCCAAATAAAGTCACATTCCAAATTACAGGGTGTTAGGTAGGGCTCTAAAATATCTTTTTTTTTTTTTTGAGGGAGCCCAATTCAACCTATTTCAGGAACTTAAGGTTACATGATAACTAAGTTAACATTTTATAATGACTGGGGTTTTAGAATATGGAATGAACATTAGGTTCAAAACTAAAGAAATCTCTACAAATTATAGATTCGACTTAATAATAAAGTATGAGTACTGGTTCATTAATTTTAACAAACATTCTATGCTGATTCAAGATATTTATTATAGGAAAAAGTTTCTGTGAGGTATATAGAAACTCTATACTATCTTTTCAGTTTTTTGGAAACCTAAAACTGTTTTAAAAAATAAGTTATACTCAAAATATGTGAATAATATATGCAAATCCTGAATGAGTTCAATTGTTATATTTACCTCAAATATCACAAATAGTACTAATCCAGAAACTAAAGCCAAATCTCATATAACAAGTTAAGCAGGACTAGGTTTTGATATAAAATATTTGACCTCGATACTTGATGACTGAAATGATACAAAATGGTTTATCTGACATTACTGCAAATTTGTAGATATTCTTTTGCAATCCTAAGTTAATGATGTCTTAAAATATGGCAGGAAATCTAATGAAAATAAGATTTTTTATTTTTAGAGGTGTCCACTAATTAGGATATTTAATTTCAGAAATAAAACTTGGACTTCAAAGGACAACTATTCATTATTTCTAATGCACTGAAAAGTAATAATAACTTGCTAAGAATGCTATCAGTGCTTTTAAGAGAGACAATTTCTAAATTTTTTATTTTTATTTTTTATTTTTATTTATTTTTATTGTACTTTTGGCTCTGGGGTACATGTGCACACAAAAATCCTGCAGGATTGTTGCATAGGTACATACATGCCATGATGGTTTGCTGTCTCCATTCCCTGCCCCCATCCCCGTCGCTTACATCAGGCATTTCTCCTGGTGTTAACCCTCCGTATCCTCCCTGCCCCTAGCTGTCCCTCTCATTCCCTTCCCTCCACACACCCCACCTAGCCCAGTGAGTGTTGTTCCCTTCCCTGTGCCCAAGTGTTCTCATTGTTCATCACCCACCTATGAGTGAAAACATGCAATGTTTGGCTTTCTGTTCTTGAGCCAGTTTGCTGAGAATGATGGTTTCTAGATTCACCCACGTCTCTACAAAGGACATGAACTCATCATTTTTTATGTCTGCATAGTATTCCATGGTGTATATGTGCCACATTTTCTTTGTCCGGTCTATCATTGATGGGCATTTGGGTTGGTTCCAAGTCTTTGCTATCATAAACAGCACTGCAACAAATATACGTGTGCATGTGCCTTTATAATAGAACCATTTATGATCCTTTAGGTATATAACCAGTAATGGGATTGCAGGGTCAAATGGAATTTCTATTTCTAGATCCTTGAGGAATTGCCACACTGTCTTCCACAACGGCTGAACTAATTTACAGTCCCACCAACAGTGTAATAGTGTTCCTTTTCCTCCACATCCTCTCCAGCATCTGTTGTCTCCAGATTTTTTAATGATCACCATTCTAACTGGCATGAGATGGTATCTCAATGTAGTTTTGATTTGCTTTTCTCTAATGACCAGTGATGAGCACTTTTTCATATGTTTGTTTGCCACATAAATGTCTTCTTTTGAAAAGTGTTTGTTCATATCCTTATAAAACTGAACTTTTAATGTAAATGACATGACCTTTCTGGCAATCACTGTGTTTACCAAAATACATCAGGAGTAGTAATAATAAAAATATAATCTTTCATTTTATGTTTAGAATTGACTAAAAGACTGAGATAGAAAAAATAGTCCTCAACTCATGGGCTAACAGCTAGACCATGGCTTTTCCTATTGAATAAAACTACGTATTTTCACAAAAGATCAGTGTAAAATAGGGTCACTCTGTTATTATGGTTGACTAATGAACTAAAAAAGCAACATGGTTTCATAATCATATTTGAGCAAAAATCAACCACAGATATAAACAACTTTGTCCCAACAACCGAAATGATGAAACATTGCCCTCTTCCAGGTAGCATGAGTGACTAATGTTCCTTTATCTTATAAAGAATTAGCCCCTTCCATTCCTCCTGATTCTAGGTAAAACATCATTAAAAACCAGATTAGAAAAAGTATTTGAGCCATAGATATTATCAGTAAGAAGCTCCCAAGAGAAAACTCCCTCGAATAGCTATGAAAAGTCATTTGTATTATTTACAATAGCAAAGAAATGGAATTAGCCTCAGTGTCCACCAATGGATGAATGGCTAAAGAAAATGTGGTATATATGCACAATGAAATATTATTCAGCCATTATCCATGTTCATCATTATCCATTTTGTCATTTGAGACAGCATGGATAAATCTGGAGGACATTCTGGTAAGTGAAATAAACAAGAACAGAAAGGCAAGTATGGTTGATCTCACTTACATATGGAATCTAAAATAATTACACCCAAATAAGCAGACAGTAGAATGGTGGTTACCAGGGGTTGAATATGGAATAGAGTGGGAGTTAGGAAATGCTGATTAAAGAGCAAAACATTTCATTTATACAGGAAGAATACATTTTGGAGATCTATAGCATAGCATGACAACTATAGTTAAAAATAATGTATGTTTGAGGATTGCTAAGAGAGTAGATTTAAAATGTTCTCACCACAAAAAAAAGCATGTGAGGTGATGAATATGTTAATCAGTTTAACTTCTTCTTTCCACAATACATATTAAAACATCACACCATACCCCACAGATATATGTAATTGTTATTTCTTAAGACTTTTGTGTATCAGTCCTTTTCTTGCCTCTATCTGGGGTTCTTCCAATATCCAAGGATAGCATTTTCACATCTGTGTCAATGTTTTAGGTCACTCTTTTTTATTAAAACATAAATGTTCTTCTGTGATATGATTCCCACACAGATGAATCTAGGTTATTTTTCCGTATATGGAAAGAAATTTTCCAAGCTCTGACCCATTCTAGAAATCATTCTGAAATTTCAGAACACCGTATCTCAGTGGAAACATACATTAGAGCATCAGAAGGTATATTAAAGAAGTAGAGTGAACTGTATCTCATCCTCACAAAATATAATTGTGTAGGTATAGGCAGCTTTCTTTCATTTACAAAAATTGTCATAAGATTAAGGTTCATTGCATTTAAATATTTTTGATGCCAATCAGTACAGTGAATATCGTATATTTTTGCAAAGTTTAATCATTTAACATTTTTATACTTCAGATAAAATTTAATATAAATATTTTCTTTGCCTATAATGTAATGTTCTTTGGAGGAAATACTTTCATTGTTTTAGTTAGTTCTTCACACAGGAAAGAAATTCAGGTACTATGTACATTGCCTCAAGGAACTAGGTCTAATTTAAGAAAACAAAATAGTGTCCTGGAAAGGTTAATGTAACTATTCAGTAGAAAACAACCTCTGCATGTAAGTGGATTATTAAACATCCTGCAAAGACTAGAGAGATACACATTTAAAAGTATACATGAACATAATTTCTGTTGAACTATGACTTTAATTGTGTGATTTGCTTTTGTAAGGGAGTTCTTAAGAGTTGCAACTCTTATCAAGCTTTAGAACATTTCTTTAACTTCTCATCTGCCAACCCTGGTAACAATAATATGCTTAAAGAGTGGCATCATTTTATCATGTGATAGTAGGTAATATATACTCAATAAATACACGATAATTACTAATGTATTTAAAGGTGTTCTGCTAAAATACTGATGTTCAATCCTGAAATACTAAACCAGTTTCAACAAATATTTTTAAATTATTGTAAAGTATTTTAAGAATTTCAATGTTTCAAAGTTTTGACATGTGTATTTAATTGCTTATTAAAATATTGATGGGAAGTTGAACATCATTGATTTCATGTTTAGCAACAAATATCACAACTATGTATATGTACTTATTTTCATATTCAACAGCAAACATCACAACAATGTGTATGTACTTGTTTTCATATATAACAACAGACATCACAATAATTAATGTATATGTACTTAAAACCTATTATGTTCCAGTGGGCACAGAATAAATATAATATAAAACACCACTGCCCTAATGGATCTTATATTCTTCAAATAAGGGCAAAACAAACAAGTATAAATACAAATGTCTGTTATTCAATGCAATACTAAATACTAAGAAGAAATTTAAGGTAGCATAAAGACAGAGTGGGAGATGGCAATAGAGACTATTTTTTATAGCGTGTCATGTGAGATCTCTTGGGCTAATTAATGATGTGGTAACACCCCAAAATTTGTTTCTTGGAGGAAAATGTTTTGAGTGAAAATATGTCTCGGAGAGATCCAAGATGGCCGATTAGGAGCAGCTGAGGATTGCAGCTCCCAGTGAAAGCGTGGAGGGTGAGTGGACGCCACATTCCCAGACGGATTTTTATTGCCCACCGACCAGGAGATTCCCAGGGGGAGGATCCCCACGGGTCGCCAGCGCACCTGGTTTGGCCGGCTCAGCTGTTTTCGCCGGCTCTGCTGTTTTCGCCTGCGCGGGCGCGTTTTCGCCGCCGCTGTTTGGAGCGGCGCCCCGGCGCAGCAGTTCCCAATACAAAATACGTGGGTCCGGGTGCCGTTTTAGCTGGCAATTGGAACTCCGGGAAGGCAGAGCCGCCCATTCATTTGATTAAAAAAGGGGACTGAAACAGACAGCCAGGCCAGGAGATTTCCCAGGCAAAAAAACGCCAGCGCCCGCGG